>JANHFL010002449.1:8813-22077 GCA_032468155.1 Oxyrhabdium leporinum | reverse complement strand
TTTAACATCTTTTGTTTGACATGAGTGCATTTTTCTGACAGAAATAAGCCTTTTGACAGCACTGGTGTCAAATGGTTTTAAGGCAGAAAAGTTTTTTACCACACCACTGATAAGCATCAATATATATCAAAATGACTCATGGATGTTACAGCACTGTCCAAGTATATGGGATGTAAGATTCATTCCCTTTGTTATGCTGGAAAATTATTTAGAAAAGATTAAATTTTTCCCTTTCTGTGATTGGAAGGATATTAAAACAGAGGAATACCAACATCTACAGTACCTTGCAGGATTTTTTAAAATACCTCTTTGATTCTTAAAAAGAACTAGATCACACCAAAATACAGTTTTGAGTGAAAAGGTCTCTTAAAACTGAACGACCTCTGGTCCATGTAACTGGAGATCTATTTTGTTCATTCCCTTCAAAAGAAAGGGAAATGCTCTAATCATTTTTTAGAGACAAGGTTCAATGTGGTTAGCAGCACACCTTATTTCTCCTCTTCTTATACCGAACTTTTGGCATTTTTGCTGCTGCAGCAACTCAGTTGACAGCCTGGCCTTTACCTTGCAGCCTCCAAAATGTTGTTCCAGGGTATTAGAGAGAGGAATATTTTTTGCCACTCATAAGAAGGTGAAGAACTTTCAGTGAATCAGCAGCAAAATCTCTCTTTTGGTGGCAGATGTTAAAAATAAAACTCAGGAGTACTTTTAGGAAACTTGCTTCTGATGGATTTAAACATAGGTGCAGATTGAAAAAAAAAATGTGTTTCTGACAATGACCTGCCAAATCACTTGCACAGCAAGAGGTGTTATCCATCTACTCTTATTTGCCTTTAGCATCTAACATCCAAAAGCCATACTGCTTTCAAAATAAAGGATTGAATAACAGGTCACTAAGGAGCCACAGTGGTGCAGTGGTTAGAGTGCAGTACTGCAGGCTACTTCTGCTGACTGTCGGCTGTCTGCAATTTGGTAGATTGAATCTCACCAGGCTCAAGGTTGCCTCAGCCTTCCATCCTTCTGAGGTCGGTAAAATGAGGACCCAGATTGTTGGGGGAAATATGCTGACTATAAACTGCTTAGAGGGGGCTATATACCGCACTGTGAAGCAGTATATAAGTCAAAGTGCTGTTGCTATTGCTAAAGGTAATGAATCATCATTGCCATAATTATCTCCTATAAATTGTCTATTTCACTTTTAAAGCTATATCCCAGGCTAGTGGCTGAGATAACATAGAGTGCCTTTTTTTTATAACTGGATATTGGAAATTAAACTGGACTCAGTCATAGACATTTCATCCAGGCATGGCCACTATGGCCACTATTGTACAGCTTAGTGCTTTTATGTTTCTTCATCCATTATGAACCTTTTTTTCAAAATTTAAAATCTGCAGACAAACCCATTTAAAAATGCTTTTGCATGACTGGAATTTCTGTCTAGAACATGGGACAAAATCTTCTCCTGTGTTATTCCAAAGCTATGGAATGCACTTTCCCAGAAGGTATATTGGCCCCCATTCTCTTGATGTTTAGAAAATATGTAAAGATATTTCTGCGGTGTCAGGCTTTGGACTGTCAACTAATTTTCAGATTAATTTTAATTTATGGTTTGTTTGTTTTTTAAAGACAAATGCTAGTTATCTTGAGCATTTGCTTGACTACAAAAGCAAGCTAAAAATTACATCACTCAATAAATACACCTGAAAAGCATTAAGTTTTGCAAGGCAGTTATAGTGAGTTTTACCAAGATAAATATAAGTTATAACATGCAACTTTTTAAAGCTCTGGATGCTCAAAGTTCTGGTGTGAACAGAGAAGATCAAGCTTTTCTATTCACTTTCTTCTTGTCCACAAAAACTGAAACATAGCTTTGATCAACCTCAAGCATGCCATCAATTCTGCCCCAAAATAAATGCACCTAATAATTATGTTTTTTATTCATAAGGAAGCATGTATTATTTTCCACAACATCACGATCACTTGCAAATGCAATAGCAGCAATGATAGCTTATTAAATAGTAGAGAGAAGAAATGGTGTTGAACTCTAGCCAAATGTGTCAACCCCTTGAACATTTCAATTGCCCTTTTTAGCATATTTTCAAAGTCTATGATATCCTTTTCAGGATAAAAAAAGGCTGTACAAAGATGGCAGCAACTTTCTCATTTATGAGATTTAAAAACCAAGGCATCCTTGCCTTTCACTACTGTTGCTGCCAGAAAAACCTTTTTTTTTAAATACTGGTGGCTCAAATCTCCAGATGTTAGCATCCACTGGAAGCTCTTAAAAAGTGGCATAGTAAGCCTCTCACCTGTAAAGCTGCTTCTCACCAGACATTTTGAAAATATGAATAACCAGTCTCTCAGGTCTGTGAACCATTGTATGTGAACTGTCCCTAAATACCACAGTTCATTTCTTGCTATGTTATAGAGCCCCCAATTACGACCTTGGTCATACCAACAAGCTCACTGCACTACTAACGTGGACAGCTTCCTGCCCGCACCCCTTATATTTCTTAGTGACCCCAATTTGCCTCTTATTAATTGGACCCTAAATGAATGTGTAACTGAACCTATACATGCAACCCTGTACAATGCTGTTACGACTCTGGGGCTGGAGCAGTTGGTAATGAACAACACTAGGCTCAACAATTGTTTAGATCTCATCTTCTGCAATAGCATAAACTCAATTTATGCCGTACAAGTTAAAGAACCTTTTTCCAACAGTGATCACAGCATGATTGATTTTTGTCTCAATTTGTGTCCTTCCAAAGAGGATCATAACGATGGGACTCCAAATTATAACTTTAAAAAAGCCAACTATGATCTCATAGCTGCCAACCTCGCGTCTCTTGATTGGCACCTTCTGTTCACAGGTGATATAACTGCAGAAGACCATTATAATACTTTTTTGTTCAAAGTCAATAGAGTCATTAATCTATACATACCTAAAATAACCCCTAAAGCAAAAAATAATAATTATCCATAGCAATAAGAAAGTTATAATCCAAGAAAAAAATATCTGGTGAGAAAACAAATCTAGCTACGTAGCTAACTTTAAAAACAGCCACAAAGATAAAGGCCAAATGTACCAATCACCATTGCAAACAGGAGGAAGAGCTGTTAAGCTCGAACTCCTCCCGAACCTTCTACAATTTCGTAAATGCCAAACTTAATGATTCGAAATCTATCCCACCCCTAAAAGGGCCTAACGGGGAAGATTGTAACAATGAAGCTGTTAAGGCCAACCTCTTCAATATGTTCTTCAGTTCAGTCTTTGTTGACAGCAATGGCTGCTGGCCCCCATTTCCTAGTCGCACCATAATAAATTGTTATGATTTACTACATACTGATTTTACATTAGATAACGTTGAAATGGCACTACGTAACCTAAAGCCATCTCTATCTATTGGCCCTGGTGGATTATGTGCCTACTTTTTGAAAAAGCTTGCCACTGCCCTAGCTGAACCTCTATGCACAATCTATGAGGTATCCTTCAGAACCAGCTCCTTGCCCAATCTATGGTCATTAGCCATGGTCTTTAAAAAGGGAGACCCTAGTCTAGTAGGCAATTACAGACCAATCTCACTGTGTTACGTCACCTGTAAAGTCATGGAATCAATTATAAACCAATACATCACCCTCTACTTAGAGACAAACAACCACCTATCTAACAAGCAGTTTGGTTTTAGAAAAAAAATGTCATGCAATCTGCAACTCCTACACTGCAGAAACATTTGGACCACACATCTTGACCAGGATAAAGCAATAGATGCAATTTACATAGACTTCTGTAAAGCTTTTGATTCAGTGGTGTACAGCCAACTACTATTGAAACTAAGTTTTTACGGCATCTCCGGATCCCTGCACAAGTGGATAGCCATGTTTCTGTCAAGCAGGCAACAAACAGTCAAAATAGGGAGGGCCCTATCAAATCTGGCACCAGTTAACAGTGGTGTCCCCCAAGGACCCACACTCTTTTTGCTTTACATCAACAACCTATGCAATCATATTAAAAGCAGCTGCGTCCTCTTCGCTGATGACGTAAAATTATTTAACACCACCGACAATGCTGCTGCCCTACAAAGCGACCTTGACTATGTGTCAATTAATAAATGTTCTGTCCTACATATCGGTAATAAAAATCAGAACACCAAATACATGTTGGGCGGAAACGATCTCATAGATGACCCTCATTTTGTCAAGGATCTAGGAGTACTCATCTCAAATGATCTAAGCCCCAGAGCTCACTGTAACAGCATTGCCAAAAAGGCATTAAGAGTTGTTAACCTAATTTTATGAAGCTTCTTCTCCAATAACATTGAATTGCTAACTAGGGCATACAAAACCTTTGCCAGACCAATTCTTGAATACAGCTCATCCGCCTGAAACCCACACTGTATATCAGACATTAACACAATTCAGAGGGTTCAGAGGTATTTCTCGAGAAGAGTACTCCACTCCTCTACTCACAATAGAATTCCCTATGCTTTTTGGGCTATGTCAATCTGGAACCGTGCCACTTGCAGTCCAATCTAAGCATAGTACACAAAATTGTCTGCTGGAACGTCTTGCCAATCAAAGACTTCTTCAGCTTCAACCACAAGAATACATGGGCAAACAATTGATACAAACTCAAGGTAAACCGCTTCAAACTCAGTTGCAGAAACTATGACTTCAGCAACAGAATGGTCAACTCCTGGAATGTCCTACCCGACTCCGTTGTTACAGCCTCAAACCCTCACAGCTTCAATCTCAAACTGTCTACCGTGGACCTCACCCCATTCCTAAGAGGTCCGTAAAAGGGGGTTGCGTAAGCGCACCAGCGTGCCTAACGTCCCTGTCCTACTGTCCCATTTATTTATTTATATTTACTTCCTTTGTTCATGTTTATATTCATACCTATATCTTGCACATGTTTGACAAACAAATAAAATAAATAAATAAATAAATACGCTGCATTTTTGCCCCCCTGCATTTGTGCATTTCAAATCTTCTCTTCCCAATTTAATCTAAACAGCATTGCATGCCTCTACCTAGAGTCCTGGCCCATTTAATGAACTTTTATAGGAGAAGCAGGATGGCTGCCCAGCTGTACACCTAAACAACAGCAGCAGAGCCATGTTACAAAAGGTTTTTTGTCACTTTTCCTAACGAAAGTTCCACATTTATCAAAGAATATAAGCCAATATGTATCAGGGCAAGTGTGATGGCTGGATGCCATGGGTAGTGCAGTACTAAAAATCCCAAGAGACATTGTCGCAGAAAAGAAGGGGAAGGAGATATAGCTGGAAAAGAACACAATACTATGCAAGAATGCAGAATCATAGGATCATGGTGTGATAGCTGCTAGGCCAGTTCAAGAAGAAATCTAATTTGATTAACATAGCAATTTCCCCGAGTAACATGGAATTGGAGGCAGGGGGAGCAGTTACTTTTGCTTCTTCCCTAAATGAGTGCCCAGCATCAGCAGCAGAAGAGATGTTGGCACGCGCCTCTTTCTCTGTGGCCCAGTGCCTATCCAGCCATTGAGTCTCAAGTTGTGATTTATTAATTAATTTATTAAATTAAACTGCAGATCTCACCTGGCTAAAGATAGGAGTGCTGTTCCTGTCCAGGGAAATAAGTCTGAGAAATCTTGAAACATCTTTATTTGCAGAACAGCACAAAGTCTTTGCTGGTGTCAGTTTCTGTATGAATTTATTTATTTATTTAGCATATGGCATGTCATACATGGACTCGCAATATATATTAACATTTCACCTAGATTTTTAAAAAAGCACAATAAAATATGAATGTTAAAAAGACCTATATTCAGATATCAATGTCTAGGCCGCCTAACTAGGTATTGAAGCGCAGCATCATTATATGAAAAAAAATCAGATACTGGACCAATATATGTCCTCAGCTTATAACTGGTCCCAGTGTGATCTACAGTTTGATGTGGGATCCCACAGTCACACTGAGGGGAGGGTGTTGCATCCCATTTATACAGGAAATCCTGGCAGACACCATGTGAGGTGCAAATTCTATTCAGGATTGTCCATTGCTAACATGGTCGTTCAAAGTCTAGCACATTTTATGTGGAGTTATTTATATGTCTTCCTATGTCTGGACGTTCAGAAACCCCTATTTCGTTTTCCATTGAAAATCAACATTAAAGTTGTTGAGCAGCTGTTGTGGAAGTGCCAGGAGGCGCTTCCTAGATTTGAACCTTCTGGCTAATAAATGAAAAAGATTGGCATGCACCAATAGGAATGAGTTGTTCATAATTTTTCTGTATTCTTCCTCAAGCTGGCAGTGCTATGTGGTTCAGAACAGGAAGCCAGCAAGTCTGGGTGGTTTTAATACAATATATATGAATTGCCATTGTTAAACTGACTGAGGGACCAGGCACTCTTTGGAACAGAGAAAACAGGAGGAAAGATGGGGCAGCAAATTAACACCATCAGCTGCAAGCTAAGATATTGCTGTAATTCTAGGATGCTTTAGCTCAGAATACAAAATGAATTAATGTACTTAAGATTGCAAGGTAGATTTCAGGAAAGGAAGGAGGATTCTATAGACCAGGGGTGTGAAACTCAGGGCCCGGGGGGCGGATCTGGCCCGTGGGGTGCTTAGATCTGGCCCTTGGGGCTGCCCTGGAAACAGTGAAGGACCAGCACGTGGTGCCTCTGCCAGCAAAAACCGAGCTCGCGAGGGCTGCGCGTGACCCTCCCTAGCTCCATTTTCGTTGGTAGAGGGTTACAGGAGGCCATCCCAGCTGAAAACAGAGCTCAGATGCCCATTTTTGCTGGCACAGTGCTCAGGCCACCACGGGTGCCCCCAACATGAGTGATGTCATGCTGGCCATGCTCACCCTGGCCACGCCCACACCGGCACACTGAGGTCAAACAGAACCCTAATGCGGCCCTCAATGAAATCAAGTTTGACATCCCTGCTATAGACCTTCAGATGTTGTTGAATGACAACTTTCACATTCCATGCTGCCTAGAGCTACTGGGAGTTGTATTCCAGCAAATATTTGAAGATTCCCCATTCCACTTGTGCCTCTAAATATCGCCTTGCAAGAGTAAACAAATGCCTTTATTCTGTATCAGAAGTGCAATTTTGCACAATCTGATCGTAGGGATTTAGATAAGCCATTCCCGGTCCAGAATAGCAACTGAAGTCCATTGGCTTCTTTGTGGAAATAGGTTAATTTAGCTGATCAAAATGACTATCTCAGAAGACAAGCAAGTCCAGATCTCTCACCACTATGGAAATAAGGAGCATAGGAGAGAAGATTACCACAGTATTCCTATAAATCAATTTGGAGGTTTTCTTCAGTTCTTTGATAATGTAATGCATTTTTCAAGTGTCGTTTCCCTGACTGACATGCTCATAACTGCACTCTTGGCATACTGCTGTGAAATTATTCTGCCCCATCTCATCCTTTTCTAGTCCAAACTCCCACCTTCTTTGCATATATGCAAACCGAACCAGAATTTCCCCCCCCCAAAAAATGTTTTGACGGACTTCCAGCCCCTCACCTAGACTCTCACCCCTCTGGATGCAAAGCTCTTCCATGGGGCATGATAGGACTAATAACCTTGTGCTATAAACACTGTCTGACAAAGTCATCGGGAGGAAGCAAAAATAAAAATTAGAAATGTGTTATGGTTGCTATTGTTTTATCTGTTGGAGAAAAGAGTGGTAGAAAAAATGGTAAGAACAGTGTGATTATTCTATTGTAAACAACATGTTATTTTTTATTTTTTTTAAAAAAAGAATTTATTTGACATTTTTGTCTCTTGGGCCCAGAGCCAAAGTCTGTAGCTTCTTGTTAGTCCAGAATCACTGAGCTCCAAAGCCTGCTCCATTTTTCCTACTAAAGTATTTTCTCTACAAATAACATAAGAAAGCCAAGCCTTCTCATCAGTCCTTCTGCTGGCAGGAAACCAGAGGGATAACGTCAATCATATTAATTACTTGCAGGAGGAAGATAAGCGGAAGAATGAATTAAAAACAACAGGTTTTATTTTCTTTCCTCCTCCGTCCCACCCCATGAGACCGAAGGGAGAATCGTTGCGATTTCATTTGCTTTTAAAGCACAGCCCTTGGTAATAAACGGCTTCTGCAAATGTGCTGAGCAAACACCTTTGCAGTCATCAATATGCGGGAGCTGTTTATTGCCTCATAAACTTGGAAGCCAGTGATATTGTCTCCTAAATCAATGGCTGCCTGGACATCCTTGGCACTGGAGAAGAACAGGCTATTCCAACAAGGCTGATACTTAAATTAATGGCTCTGGTAATGGCAGAGAGGTGCTTAGTCACTGATGAAAAAATTAGGCACAGATCTAAAGCATTTCCAGGCATCTTTGATGTGCACTGCAAAACAAAAGAAACAAATGGCCACAGATAGAGACATCTCACGCTCTTAGCGGCAACCAATTTTAAGCCAAACTTAGGTGGGGGCCACGGACAGAAACAGGCACCAAGCTAGTGCTAAAATAAGCAGTTTCAAGAGTCCCCTAGTGTCGCTCGGTGGAATGGAAATGGAAGCTTGTGTTCACTACCAGGGCCTGTAAAAATCAATGTGTATGGTTATCCCTGAGCTGCCTAGTTTAACACATTCATGGGGGTCTCACCATGGAAAAACCATACGATGTGTTTGGTTTGACTTTTAATGGAATGTGTATGTGGAAATATTGCAAACCATGGATTTTGGCCTAGGATGCTATTTGAATTCAGTCATTAAATTACAGGTAGTCCTCGACTTACAACAGTTCATTTAGTAACCATTCGAAGATACAACAACACTGGGGAAAAAATTGTAGATGCTTGGCAACTGATTCCCATTTATGGTGGTTGCAGTGTCCTGGGAGTCATGTGATCACCTTTTGCAATCTTCTGACAAGCAAAATCAATGAGGAAGCCAAATTCACTTAACAATCATGTTATTAACTTAACTGCAGTGATTCACTTTACAACTATATTGTAAAATGCTTAGCAAACAGAAATGTTTGGGCTCAATTGTGGTCATAAGTATAGGACTAACTAGCTCTGTGAGAAATCGCTGGTGGTCAGCATGGCACGGCAGCTCATCACCAGAATGCTGAAATATGTTGGCTGCCTATTCCAAGAGCTGTTGTGCCACAGTGGTTAGTATGCAGTATTGCAGGCTAATTCCACACACTGCCAGGAGTTCAATCTTGACCAGCTCAAGGTTGATTCAGCCTTCCATCCTTCCAAGGTTGGTGAAATGAGGACCCAGATTGTTGGGGGCAATATCCTGACTCTGTAAACTACTTAGAGAGGACTGTGAAAGCACTGTGAAATCTAAGTGCTATTGCTATTCCTATGAAACTTGATGTCTTCAGTTTGCTTGAGATTCCATTTGACATCTGGCTTGGAACAGAATAGCCCATTGAGAAGACAGCCTGCAGGAACTAACTGCATGCTAATCATGCCCTCAAAGTTGTGGTTGTTGAACTAGTTGCCTGCTGCTTTTTAAAAATCTATTAATGTGTTTATTTTTCCTGATGTTCTCTGGCTTCACCCATTTTTTTATTAATGTGACCACCAGCTCCAAATCTGACTGAATTAGGAAGATAAAACAACCAAATAAGATGTAAGTTACTAGTTCCGTCTTTTATTCTATTTACACATATGGGCATTAGGGATACAGATTCCAAGCCTCTGGTCCTCTCATTGCTCATATCTTCCTCTCTGCTCTTCTTCTGCTTGGAAATGTCAATCTTTCAGCATAAATCATAGGAATCGTAGTCAGAAGAGCCAATTCTACTACATTGTAAAGCTACATTGAGAGAATCTAGAAAGTCTGAAAGTACAATTCTCCCCTAGTCTATAGCCTAAGAAACTAGAGATGGTCTCTTCGGAGTTTCTTGCCCCACCCACTATCCATTTGAGGGCTATGCAGTCTCTTATCTTATGGTTCCTTTGGCAACATCTCCTTAAGTCCCCCAGAGTCTTTCACACATACTGTTACAGAAATATGCTCTGGTCATCTCTTCAATATGCTTTCACATGAAGAGCATGCCATCTTCTTTTCTTCTTCATTCCCCCCAGGGTACCAAAAGCTCACAGGTGCAATCTTTCTGTCAGAATGTATAATTTCGTTAATAAACTTTACTTACTTGGAAGCCTTTAAGGGCTTTGATTCTCCTTGTACAGCCTGCTCTCAAATAAATACAATGTCATTCAACAAACTGGAGGATTCTAACTTCACTTTTTCAATTGTTTTTCTTCTTTTCTTCTTCTGTCTGTATACTATTGTTTTTATTTCTCCTTTGTTGCTAATTCATTTATGTAGAGAAAATCAGCCCATCCCAGAGTCTGAGGGTTGTAGTAAGAAAAAGACTATCATAAGCCGAAAAGGCTCTGTCTACTTACAAAGTAATGATCTAAGAGTAAAAATCAACACATTTGTCTTACTATGTTTACCAAAACCAAGAATGACAGATTCAGAGAAACCAAAAAGTCTTGCTTACAGTATCAAGATTTTTTTCTAGTTGCATGTTTCGATGCCACTGTTTTTATTTCTTATAAATGTATAAAAGCTCATTAAGGTCGTTGATACAGTAATATTATTTCAACTCGGCTTAAAAATATTAGCAATCCCAGAGATTCTTTTTCAAAAATTAAAACGTACACTAACACAATCGTGACTTTTGCAGAAATCCAATTCAAAACAGAAAAGGAAGTTCTTGCCAGGCCTAATACATTAGCCTAATAGCTTTACTGACAATCTAAAGATGGAGTGGAGAGAGTTTGGGAAGTGAGCAAAAAATTATCACTTCATTTCAGAAATTAAAAGAGGAAAGATGGATGATTTAGTGAAGGAGGTCTGGGAACTTTGGTAATGTCCTGAAGCACCTTTACAATGCTAAATGGTTGTTTTTTTTAAAGAATGATGTGAGATGCTGGTTGCTTAAATAGATGTAGGAGAAGATGTTTCATAAATCCAACTGCTTACATTTGATTCTTGGAGCTGAGCAATCAATCAGCTGTGGCTACCCAGCTGTGACTTAATGTGCATCAAGTTTTTCCTCTTTGCTGAGTACAGAAAACCAGAAGGTGACCAGGCAGGCCACCATATGTGGCAAGTGTGACCTTTGGAAGGCCCTGTCATTTTCCATGTTCCCCGGAACTCAAGATATTCAAACTATTTCATTCTAGAATCTAGTATTATACCATAATAAGAAAACAAATAAAAACAAATGTGGTGTCCTTATGTGGCAATGTGGCATCATACTATGAATGAGCACGTTTTTCTGTTGTCCCACATTTCTTCAGAGGTAGTGGAGATGTGATCATCCATTTCTTCTGAGATAATAACCGGAGCAATTATCCCATATGGAATAAGCTAGGGATGCAAAGTTTATCAGTGCTGGAAAAATTTGCTTGAACCAGTAAATTATTTCAAGGTGGTAAAATTAATAGGTGTATCCATTCCTGATTCCTGGATAGATGGAGAAAAATGTCCAAAGATTCTGAAGATGACTGTATCACCTTCTTGATGTTGCTGTTCAGGGATGATAATGACAAGAAGGTCTAAGTGTGGCTTTAACTTGAATCAAGTTGGCTTGAGAGAACGTAATCTAGGGTGCTTCCACTATTTCCATTACTCCTTCCATTTTCATAATTCAAGCAGTGCAGCAATGAGGGAGGCCTTACTATAGTATCACCAAGCAAGCCAGTTTAGCTAGTTCTTGAAGAGCTTAATAAAAGGGTATCTCTCTGCATGAGCAACTTGTATACCAGCTGCTGTTGTACCAACAATTCTTGCAAGGTAGATGCACTCAGCAGGGAAAGAGAGAAGGTTGAGAACTGATATTTATTACAGATAGTCCTTGACTTATGACCATAAGGAAGCCTGGGATTTCCATCGTAAGTCATGACAGTGATAAGTTGAGGCATCCAAATGACTGAGCCGATTTTATGATCCCTTCTGACGTGGCTGTTAAGCAAATGCTGCAATTGTAAAGTGAACACAGTAATTGTTGTTAAGTAAAGGCCAGTTTCTGAAAAAAATAAACCAAAAACAAATTCACATGATTGTAGAACATTGCAACTGGCCATAAAAGCAAGCCAGTTGATATGTGCCAACGTATGAATTAGAACCAAAGAGCTAGTAAAGTTATGTATCTAGAAAGCCCTGCCCTATCTAGAGCTTTCCTTTTGAAAACTATCCAGAGCAAACTGGATCTTTTTGGGATCTCTCATATGTTAATAACAATAGGGTTTTAGAAATATTTAAGAATGGAATACAAATGTTTGCTAGATTGACCCATGAATGTAAAAAAGGGTTTTTTGTACATCCCAATTTCTGGGGCATTCCTTAGTCAGAATATATATTCATATCTCAGTTGGAACTTATTTGAGGTTCCAGACCTTAAAATACTAGGTCAAACCTATCTATGGGAATGATGATATATTCCCTAGGGAAGAAGCAAATAACATCAGTGGTCCACTGTAGGCTCTTTCCCCTATATCAGGGGTGTCAAACTTGTAGCATCATGGCAGCATCATGTGATGTATCGCAACTTTGTTCCCCTTCGCTAAATCGGGTATGGCCAGTGCGTGACGCAACCAACCTGCAGGCCGCGGGTGTAACAGCCCTGCCTTATATCTATTTACACTGGGCTTAGACAAAGTCTACAGAGAAATTAGATCCTTGACCTTGATGTGCAAATAGGTAGACATGAAACCTCACACTTCTCCCACCACAGAGGTGGGGAACAATGGCCCTTTTGTGACTTGTGGACTTCAACACCCAGAATTCCTGAGCCAACATGGCTGGCTCAGGAATTCTGAGAATTGAAGTCCACAAATCATAAATGGGTCATCATTCCCTACCCCTGTCCTACAATGAATTCCTCTATCTACAGTCACTCTCCCCAAATACTTTTGTTATATACTTGATTCCCACATAGGCGGGCAAGCACGTAAACACTTTGCCCTCAATGGTATTCAGTTGGAATTTAGTAAAATCCTCTATCCAGTATGCTTCTGTATGTTCAGATGCTGAAACTGAGATGGTCATACATCTATTATTGAAATGCCCTGTTTATACCCTGAAAGGTGGAACTTTGCGTGACTAAATTTTGAGCCATACCAATGGTGTATAGTAACCTTCTCAGCTGCGGTGCCCATCTTGTGGAATCTTACTTACACACACAGAGAGAGAGAGAGAGAGAGAGAGAGAGACAGAGAGACAGAGAGAGAGAGAGAGAGAGAGAGAGAGAGAGAGAGAGAGAGAG
>JANHFL010002448.1:144830-167034 GCA_032468155.1 Oxyrhabdium leporinum | reverse complement strand
TATAACAGAGAGAGAGAGAGAGAGAGAGAGAGAGAGAGAGAGAGAGAGAGAGAGAGAGAGAGAGATGATAACGATAGATAATAGATAACATTTGTATCCTTTCTCTTCTATCCTTTTTGAATCAATGAGTATTTTACCATTCTCTTCCCAGGTTTGAAACTGGGAAACACCTGCTCATTTCTTACCTGAGGGAATGTTTTAACCTGAGATTTGCTGGTTCCCAACCAACCAGCTTCATGCCTTGCTTCTAAACATTAGAGCACTGTTTATGACTTTCCTCATACAAACCTGCATGAATATTAAATTCTGTTTTGCTGAGGGTTTCTGCTTTAGATTCTGTTTACAAGGAGGGGGTCAGTTGCACCAGAGTATGAAATCTACTCTCTTTCATAGTGTTGGTTGAGGAATATATCTAAATTGATGTATTTCCAAATATGCCTCCTTATTTTCAGGAAGAAAAGCAAGATTTTAAATCATGGCATTTGAAGAAATGTGATTTTCTACAATATTCCTTTTCATGGAGAAAGAAGAAATCGGATTTAATCCCGATCCACATTTTTTATTTCAACATTGCAGAAACACATTTTTAATAAACATAAAGTGACCTCTAGGTGGCAGCAGCTTAATATGAATGTTAGGATTTCCAAAATGGGAGAAAACAAAGCTGTTTTCCTTTGTGAAGTTCTGACTTGCGTGCTGAGGACTGGAGGGATGTGTGTTTATGAAGTTTGTGGGATATCATCTAGTAAAGAAGAGAAGCCATTGCTATATCAATGGATCTAAATGTGAAGAGCCCTGTTACAAATTTCAGGTTGGAGGCCCCAAAGAAAAAAATAACAAGTTCATAACAAAGTTTGTGTTATACTGAATTAAATTGCAAAACAAAATTGCAACAAAGCAGTCCCTTCAAAACTTGTTTGTTATGTTGTAATTGACAAAATAAGTAGATAGGAGAACGATAGTACATTTGGAGCTCTTTTATATTACAGAACTTGAAGTGAGTGGTCTCTTAACTTGTTGGATTAGTACCCAGTTGCTGATTGTTTGCCATGCTAGTTGTAAATTATGGGAGATGTGCTTTGAAATCTCTGCCTTAGAATAGATTGCATATCTCTGGATAAGGCCATGAGGTGAGTATGGAGAAATTTTTTATCATTCTTTTCTGCTTTCCTTTGTAGAAAATTAGCACCCACCCTTCTCCTAGAAGAATGAAATATTTTGAGAAATATTAAAAAGGGAGAATATTATAGTTCCCTGGAAACTTGTTTTTTTAGAGGCAGTAAGCAGAGTCACTCTTAACAGCCCCCACCTTTCTTAACAGTGCTCAGCAGATGTCAGCACTTAAGAGATAAAGAGATAGCTAGCTCTATTAATAAGCAAATTCCCTGCAGCAAGGTCTGAACAAAGATAGAGCTAGCTCGCAGCTGCAATAGGAATTGCCCAACAAGCCCCTTCATTGCATCACCCTCCAAACATCAACCAGCTCAGACAACCTACAGAGCCAGCTATGACCCCTACAACAGCCAATAGAATACATGTTCTTGCACAGGAACCGGAAGTTCAAGTGCAAAGCCCAAGAGAAGGTATAAATACCCCCCTCTCAATTCCATGTGGTCAGCTACCCAGAACCCATGTAGTTCTACTTCATCATTAAACCATCTTTCCAATCAGCCTCCATGTTTCTAGTGTCTTTCTCCCAGCTTGGAACTGAACCAGATGGATATGTCTTCCAACACCTTTAAAATGTACAGATTTCCTCCTCAGCAGTGAAGCCAGTATTAGGGAATGAAATAGCATGAGCACAGCTATTTGGGGATGGGTTGAAGCAAAAAATAAGTTGCATCTACAAGCTTGTCTAACATACAATGAGAATGTCCCATCAAACCCCTCTTTACCGCTCCTATCATAGAAGAAATTACAAGAAGGGTTGCAATGAATCTTCTACCATCATACTGGGAGGGAGTGGAGAGCATCTCTCTGGTCATAAAGAGAGAGGCCAAGAATCCAGCGGTCATGGATAAGATTGCTCAGTTAAAAAATAATTCATTTGATCTTGCTAGGAATCCCATACTCTGGCTTTGAACAATCTTGTGGCAGGTACTTCTGCAAGCCTATATCAATGCGATCTTGTTTATTTTAAAGCAAGAGATTAGGAATATTTACAGGTGTACCCACTGAATAAAAATTAGATTGAGACAAGTTCAGTTACTGACTGGTGGCTACCTGGATATAGCTGAGTTGTTTTCTTTGGTAAAAAGAAAAAGGTGTTTTACCATAGTTTTGTTCTATGAGACCTTTTTAGCTTCCCAGCCATGAGATTCTCTGTTGGTTTTCCATCCAAGTACCAGTCAAGCCAAACCCTGCTTAGATTTTTTTAAAAATTAATTTGGCTAGAAGCTGCCACCCAAGGTTGTGTATGCAGAATGCATAAAGTCCCTAAGTCTGTTAAATTGTTATAATAATAGTGACATAAACGAGGGTTTAATTTTACATCCATTACAAGCAAAGATTGAAAAAGAGCTGTAGCAGTGTCCCTGCATCTTTTCTATTCTGCAGTAATGTTTAATAATGCAGGGGAGAGCAGAGTATGAAAATCTGCAGCATTTTGCACTACTAAATGTAACGAGAGAGGAAAAGATGGAAGAACAGAGGCAGGAGATACAGGATTGCTGTTTTCAGTATCAGACACTAGACCCAGTCTTGCCTTTAGTAGGTAGAACCAGATTTTTACTATGTTTCTACAGCATCTGGTAGCATACAAATGAGAGTGGTAGTCACCTATCTATCCCCCTTTTATATGGCCAACTTAATATCTTAAAATCTAATTCATGTGTTAATTTTCTAATGGGAAGTGACTTCCAGTTATTTTTGTCTGTCAAAATTCTATGCAAGAGCCAGTGATATAGCACATTTAATATCCATATGACTCTCCTGCTGTCTTGGACAAACTGATGTATCCCAAAAACTGGGCAGGGAAGGCATTTTAAGACTATTCAGCTCATGTAATCATAGTTTGTGTGCATTTCTTCCTCAAAAGCAACCTATCAAAATCTGGGGCTAATATTAAGAAAATGCACAAGTGAACTCACTGTTTCTCTGTGCTATGAACCAGTCGGTTATAAATAGAATTTTCCAATTATCTTGGTGTGAAGATATCCAAACATTTTGATAGCTTCCTTTTTAGCAGTTCTTCTTCCCCTTTGGAATAAAGACAGTTACGAAGGATTTTAGAGCTGAAACCAAACTTACAATAATGTTTGTAAATTCTCTGGCTGGCAACCAATAAGTATCACTTCTACTTGCATTCTAAAGCTTGTTGTGTAGAACATTGTGGGCTGATTTATTCATTTTTATCAGCAGCTTTCTTTCTTTCCTCAGCTACTTCAACGAATTCTTAATTAAATAGACACTTACAGGTTAATCCTCCGGATTGCATAGAATCAGCCTTAGGGGACATTGAAATATATTTATCATATCAGTGTAGCAGGTTTTCTACAATAATGCTGGGGATTATTCTATTTTAACTTCTGATAATCGCTTGCCTAAAGACCTTCATGGCAAGGTGAAAATATGAATAGAGGGAGCTCTTCTTGATCCAAGCATGATGTTTTGTCCACCATCAACCTGACACTTGACCTCAAGAAACAGTAGTTGTGAAGCAGGGAGAAAGTCAATGCTCTCTCTCTCTTTGGAAAGGCACAAATGACCTTTTTCGATTGGCTATTTATTCACCTTTGCAATTTAATCGTGGATTCTGCTGAAAATCTCTAATTAAAATCTGCACAGTGTCTTTGCATTCTGGACTTAACTCACCTTTAATGTCCTCATAGGCTTGGATTAGAACATGATCTTGGCACTCAAATGTGACAGATGTACATTGCTTTGCTGCACCATTATAAAAAGGCTCAAAAATCAGGTATAATCAGCTAGGTTGGAGGTTAACCTCTCTGCTCTAATTGAAGTCATTCTTGTAATGAATAGAAATGTTTCTTCTCATCATTATCAGAGGAAAAAAGGGAGAAATCATTCCGTGCCCCCCCCCCCCACTTTTGTGGGAAGAAGCTACTTTTACTTCTACTAAAGCCCATTTAAATCAGCAGTTAATTGAAAGATTATCTTCCTTTTGAAAATGGGAATGGTGTTCATATAAAAACCCTGTATAATAACTTAATAGCTTTGCTGCAGTGACTCATGTGTGCAACAGAGGAGGGAGGGTAGGAATTGTAGCTGTTGAATTCACGCTGGCTCAGAAGTATCTTCAGAACAAGAAGAGGGAGAATGACACTTCTTCCGTCTTATGCTTTTCTGGGAGGATCAGAAAAACTGCCAGGATTGATCTGTCTCTATTCTGGTTTGCTACCATAACAGGATCACATTTCACATATGAGGCAGGCATTCTTTTCTGGCATCTGTAGAAGGCTGAGGAAGGTGAACCTGCAGTTCGCCTAAACCAGATTAAAGTTCCTCCAAGGTTTCAATTTTAGATGAGACTATAGACATGCATTCTCTGAGATGCCAAATAGATGGTCCACCCACAACCTAGGGGTCCCTCCCCAGTGCCCTGTAATTATGCCACTGAAGTTAATCAGGAAAATGGATGACTTTAGGGAGTATAATTCAGGAGAGTTTAGAGCGGGGAAGATCTCACATCTACATTTCCACCATAAAGTATTGTAGGGAAAAGGCCAATCTTGTCTCTGCCTCTGACATCATTAAGTCCAGATCTTTATTGTATACTTCTGCAAGGTCAGGAAGCTGTGTTGCAACTCCCAGTTGCCTAGTTCTATAAAGTGTTGCTCAACTCTGCTATAAGCTGCATACTGACTGTATAATTATCCATCATCTGTGTTGCTTGTAGTTCTTTCTTATGACCCAATGGTTTAAACAGCTCCAGAAAATTAAGAAGAAAAATCTGTATTCCTATAAATAACTCCTGGCTTGTTGGCTTTTTGTCTTTTGTTTTCCTTTGGTTTAGATTTCTTTTCAATTGGATGCTAACAGCTTGATCTCACTGTGGCATTGGTGCCAACTTCATAAGGATGGATTTGGCAATTGTCACAGATAGAGCCATTTTCCTTAATTTTTGTTCAACCCAAGAAAAATGAACATTTTGTTCCTGCCTCAAAGATGGGAGTAAGAATTGTCATTTAATTCTCAGGTCAATGACGGTAAAGGACATATCCCTGATTTAATTCAACATTTTTTTCTGTTTACTTCAATGTTTTAGTGACTTTCAAGAGAACCCTAGAACTATTTAGGCTAGTGAAACCTACATCCTGTTCAGTTCAGGAATCCATATTAAAGCATCCTTGATAAATTGATAAATATCTGTCTCTCTGCCTTTGAAGACATCCAAGGAACCATTTACGTAATTATGTTCAAATCATAAATGTTTGGGACTTTTGGATGAAAGCCTTGGCATGCTAAACATCCCTTTTGCAGCAGGTGTTATGATGGAGTTGCAGGATCTTGGTTGCCAAAATTCTCTCCAGACTAAAGAGAGATACTAAGATAGCCCCTGTGTACTCTGCACAGCTGCTCCTTATGAGAAGACTGCAGGAATTTATGTTTTACAATAAGCTTATCAGTTGGATGTCTGGGAGTTGGCGGAAGGACTTTCTTTGCCCAGTCATGAACATAGCCCTTTCTAAGACATAAAACTTAGCCAAGCTTCACTTCTTAATTACTTTCATTTTTTTTATTGCTTTAGAAATATTAAGACCCTTCAGAGTAGCACGCATTATTGCAGTCACCAGGTGAGTCAACTTCTCCTTAGAGAAAATAGTATTTTAAAAATCAGGAGAAATATTATTTTTGATTAAAAAGCAAAAGAATGCCTAGAATATTGATTTTTGAAAGTTAATAATGATTTAAAGGCCCAGATGGAGTTGAAGCCATAATTTTAAATTAATTAGAAGATTTTTTTTCCGTAGGTAATTGTGATTGTTTGGGTTTGTTTAAGTGAAAACAAGACAGACTGAGAATTTGAAGGTTGGATACTAGAGGGAACTAGTGGACTAATTGTACAAAGGAGGACAATTGAACAAACAATGGAGCAAATCCATCTTGGCACTCTATTTGAAGGGGTTAAGGAGCAAGATTCTTTACAGGGAAGGAGTATAGCATAAGATCAAGGTTAAGACTGATAATTAGTTATATCTGGCAATCCTTACTGCACTTTTGTTGATAAGGAATGAATGATGAGGTATTTGGATTCTGTTTTTAGTTTACAAATGAAATATCAGAGAATGAAGAGAATGTATGTTGTAACTTAAAGGATAGTGATAAATTACTTAAATTGTACTTGTGCTAAAGGGGGAAGTTATTTCTTTCTTTCTTTTTTCTTTTTTACTATCTTTTTTCCTGAGGCATGCTTGACAATTGAGAAAGCCAAAGCCGGTTAAGAAGAAAGCCTCAAGACATACTTTCTAAAAAAAGAAAAAGTGTCACATAAGGGAAAAAAAAGACGGGAAAAAGAAGGATAAAAGAAGTTACAATTTCATATCATAATAAGGTAGGATGAAAGCTCTTCAGGCAACATGACAGTATGGCTGCCAATCGGATAACATCTGGGAAGAACCAAAGGCAGCCATTCTCTTAAAACAACCAGTGGAACAACTCTGCTTGTCTTCTCTTCCTCTGCTTCATGGGGGAAAAAAACCTCTTGTCATATTTTAGGCATTTTTATTACCTACATTTTGCTGTATTCTTTCTGCTCCTGAGGAATTTAAATCTATAGATAAATCTGTCACCTGCATTCGTATGTCAAATATTAGCCTGTCTTGTCAATATTGATTGAGTTATAGTCAGGATTAATGATGGTTCCATAAGAATCCAAAATTTCTGCTTGCCTGTCTCCTGCTAATCCAGTCGCATAATTTCTTATATGGAACCTATGGAGGTTGTCTTTGCCTCAGAAGGAATAGGAGAGAGCTAAAAGATGACATTCTCCTCATGTGTTACTTTTTCTTTTTTACAAAGTTTGTCTCAGGGCTTTCTTCCTAACCTCTAATGTTTCTCTGGGAATCTTATTTATTGTTTTTCAGTAATTGAAAAAGTGGGTGGACAGAAGGATGGGACTTCTGAGGCTGGATTCCTCACCCCTCAAGACTAGAGCTTTTGCTTTGAGGTTGATCCCAAAATATGGTACCATTGCTGGGATACATTTCATATATATATCAATGGCATATGTTGCATTCCGATATAAATGCATTGTTGGATTCACTGTAGCAGTGTGCTACTTTTACATTCTGGAATTTATGAAGCAGGACTAGTCAAAATGGTGGAAATGGAAACCCAAGCAGGGATTCAGTCATGACTTCCAAGTACTCGCAGGAGCTCAACCCCAAGCCAGATGGCTTGATACAAACAAGCTTTTAGTCACAATGGGTACCTCAGATGCTCCAAATAAAAGTCAGAGAGTATGCTAACATGCAAATAAAATTCAGAGATTGTTTCCTCCATAGAGATTTCAAATAGGCTGCAATTCTGTCCAGATGGCTAGCAAGACTCTCTTCATGATTTTGGCTTAATTTCCATGTCAAATTTTGTTAGAGTTGATATTGATGGCATTGGGGGGGGGGGGAGAGATAGATCAAATATATTTCCCTTCTTCATAACTAGAATATGGATAAATTGAATCAACAAATAAAAGGGTAAAATAGTTATAGTGCATACTAATTTATTATGGGAGCTTATCAAAATCTAATCAGTGACATCATCAGAATAAGCTATCAAAACTGATATGTCACAAACATTACTGCATCAGAAAACATACTGGATATAGTAGTAGGTCCTAATGCTACAAGGAAAGGCATTATTAGGTCATGGAGCTCTACTGAATATGACCACCTTTTGATGTTTCACTTTGATGAAAACTACTGATCAGTTCTTATTTTAACTTAATACTATATACTATAATTACAGTCATGGTTGCTACACCTGGGTGTTCATTTAGGGTAAACCTTCCCCTACTCTGATGTTTCCTTACAGTTTATTGCACAAGGATCGCAATTAAAGTGTTATGACAAATGGTGACATCATTACTTTTCAGTAGTTAAAGCCAACAGCCAGCTTCTACCTTAAACATATAAAACTAGTTTATTTGGAAGTTGTTCTCTGAGAGGAGATTTTGATGGGCAAAAAAAAGGGAGAGATTGTGGGTGCCCTGTTCAAATCACATATCTGGGTTCATTCTTCTGTTGTGTGGAAACAGCATTAAGACTGGAATAAAACACATGTATACGATATAGCAGATTAGAATGATTGTGAATTATGTCAGGCCGCAGGGCAGTTTAATAAAGGTGTGGTGATTTTAAATCAGCCAGGGCCAGGAACTTTCTACCTTTCATTCTACTCATTGTATTTTGTTTATGGGCCTTCACTTTGTTAGATAATTCTGCCCCCTCCTCAGAATTTATATCTTAATACTGCTACCTTCTCCTGGCCTAATAATTTCTCCAATAACTTCTATAGCAATATTTATCTCTTTCGGTCTTCCTATTATAAATCAGTTGCTCCTGCCTGTGGTAATTTTTAAATCTTTTCAGGGCATGTTGCTTAATCAGCTGGCAGCTACTAGGCTTTTGCTGTGCGAATGTAGACTTCTAAAATGGCAGTTTCCCAAATCATGCCTTTCACTAACACTGGATCCTTTTTCCAGAGGGTAGGTACCGCAACAGAGAAGGCAAGATTCAAGGGGGGCATCATACTGTTGTACTGATGAGGCCTGTAGCACCTCCACTTTGTTGGCTTTTACAGATGGGCAGAGTCAATAGGAGACAGGTGTTCTCTTAAATAGTCAAGTCTAAGGTCATGAAGGACTTTGTAGATACAACTAGTATATTGCATAATGACTGTGAGAAAGGATTCTCTGTCTCTGAAGGATTACAATTGTATCAGTTGAACCTGGCAAAAGGCCCTCATAACTATAGCTGCCATCTGTTCTTTGAGGGGAACTCTGAGCCCAGGAAGTCCTACTAATTATATACCACTTCTGGCCTAGGAAATATAATGCTATTTCGAACCACAGGTAGAGTTCTTACAGACCTTCCTGGTGGGTACTTAAGACCTGATTCGAAGTCTCAACAGTCACCCCTTCCCTCACATGACCACACTTTAGGGCACTCACCAGCTGGGCTGCATTTACAACCTTTTGCGGCATCCTGTGGTCATGTAACCACATTTTACAACGGGTTTTGGCAAAACTGCACCCACAGTGAATTATTCATTCATTTAATGATTGCAGCATTTGCTTTACAACTATTGCATTTTTAAAAGAGGCAACACTGATGGAAAATCAAACATGGAATCAGATTTGTCCTTTCTCACCTTCATCTTGCAACTCCATTCCTGCATATGATCTCAAATTCTGTTCTGAAGGTTGGCGGGATCCTTCAGAGTAGATAATGATGACATGAGAGGCTACAAAAATGATAGAAGAAGAAGGCTTCTTTTGTGAGTAGAAATTATTCCTGCCCATCAAACCATACCATTGGATTCTGCCCCAAGTCTTTATCCGTTGTGTGACATCACTGTCATTGTTCTGTTTGTGGAATTTTGACACAGCTCAATAGAAGCTTCCATTCCATGGACTGGAACAATAAGCTTTGTTGCCTCTGTCTTATATTTTCTTCCAACTCAACTCTTCTCAGACAGCAAACTTCTCTTTTACAAACTTAATTGTTGCATAGAAGGAATTTGTGCCCGCAATACTGATATAAACATTTGGATTAATAAATGATACATTGACCATTTTTATCAGCAAAGGTAAATCCTATCGTTGTATTACACCAAACAATATTAATAAAATAAATTTCTGTCTTTATTTATAAATAATTGGAAACTGAAACCATCATTCTTTTGATGATGCCATACTTTTTAAAAATAGTGATAAGGCACAATTGAGTTAATGGTAGCATGATTGTCTTTGCTTGCTGCAATCAATGTTTTATTCACAATTTTACAATAGATGTATCTTTTTTATCGTTTGTTAGGGGTAAGAAATTGAACATCAAGAAAATTACTGATGAATTGGCTACAGTCTCTAATGGAATCATAACACTGAAGGATCAACCATTTGGGAGAAAAGTAAGTATCATATAAAATATAAAAAGGGTCAGGGTTTAAAAAGGAAGGAAAAAAAACCAAGTCTGCAACTAGGAATCTACTGTACCATATCAACAAATTGACTGTAAGGTGAGGGATAAAAATGAAGGCTTAGAACAAAAGCTTCAGAAAAATGAAGCGTTGTATCCTGGCCTTCCATTTTGCCTGTGAAAAACAAAAATAATGTGAACAAAATTATGACTATATGAATAATAGAACACCAGAGGTTTAATTGAGTATAAATTCTGCTACAGTTAGATGAATTATATCAACAGGAAAATTAAATTCTAAATGCACTGAATAAGCCCAAGAAATCTGGCACACACAAAGTCACACACAGAGGCATCTACTAAAGTGTATCCCTTTTGAAGCCTCTGAAAGTCATTATATTTCCCAAAAACATGCCTAAGATTTGGTTCCTATCCCACCAGTGTTTTTTTACTGTTGTTTTTGGTTTCATTTTAGTAGGGAGATGAAGTGATACAGAGCATCATTAAGATGCTTCAATGACTCTAGAGGGACCTTAAATGCATAATCATATGAAATACCCAGTGCAAATGTATATGAGGCTTATGGCGGAAGGACAAAGATGCATTTGAACTAGTAAGATTAGACTAGTACATTTGGACAAGTGGGATAATTAGAGAGCATTTCAGTTTGGTTTAGTCACTAGGAAAAGTTGTAATGTGATTGGTGCAATTGGAAAATTTTGTCTTGGATCTGTTTTTGTTTAGGCACAGAAGGAAGACAAAGCTGCACCATGAATTTAAATAGATTCCCCCCCCACCCCCGATTAGATTCTATAATAACGACATGCTACATCATGGTGCAAAGTATGAGTTGTGAATGATAGGGAAGAAATACATGTTGGAGAGATAATGGAAGTGCACGCGCAGGCATCAGCTCCAAATTCAGCTCAGCCATCACATCTTTTGTCCACAAACAAAATCTGTCCCCCCCCCTTACCTCAAAACTACACAACGTGTGTGTCTTCTCATTGTATTTTCAGATTTAAAAAAGCACTCTCACATCTGGCTGCCATTATTTCTCATCTTCCCTGCTAACCCCTTTAATGGATGGATGGACATCATGATGGATTATTACAAAGTTTTGGACATCTCCCAAAGCGCCTCCATGAATGATATTAAACGAGCGTAAGATAAGTCCTTCAAATCATCTTTTTCCTCATACAATCCCAGCTCCCCAAACATGACATTTCTTGCTTCCTTGTGAATTTGGCTCATGGGACCAAATAACAGTAACTGGTTCCTTTTTGAAGTTTTGTTCTGGTTATTTGTCATTTATGTCTATGGCAATGATGGAAAAAAAGAACATGACTGTGATAGGGTTCCTCCATGGATAATTTAGTCAGAAATCTGGTCATAGTCTCGTCCCTATTATTAGGAGTTATTCTCTCTCATGTGAATAATGAGAAGCTGTCTGGAATAATGATATAAAAAAAGATTATTTGCTTCCAATATATGTGGATGTTTGTATAGAGGGCTGGATCAGTAAAAACCAATATATTGCATTGTCTGCCTTAGAAAGACAATATCCATTCTGGCAATTTTTGGTATGGATTTTTTAAAAACGGGGAAAAAAATCATTACTTAGATTTACTGTCATCTAGTATTCATAGCTATTGTATGCTTCATGTCCTGATTTATGTAATTCTTAATGCAAATAGCCTGAAAATCTTTGTTAAAAAATGCCCAAACTTTTATGTGTATATTTATTCGATGCAAGCTTTTCAATGCAAATTTTCCCAATCTGCATTCTTTTTCTATTCCTGTGCTATTTGTGCCATGACAAAATTCGGTGGAAATATTCAAATTTGCTCCCAACATAATTCATGGTGGAATTCTTGTATATCCTAGCTTAGTGATTGCTAACATTGTTGCAGCTCTATTATGAATTTAATTGTTTGGTAATTAACACTTGTTACACTTATGTGAAACTATGCAGGTACCGGAGTAAAGTGCTCAGATGGCATCCAGATAAGAATCCAGAGAACAGAAAAGAAGCCGAGCAGAAATTCAAGGAGATTGTTGAAGCTTACAAAATCCTTTCAGATAGTAAGAACCCTTGTTCCTCTCTTGTGCCCTTCTCTTTTTGGGTCTTTGAAGAGATTCAATAGCTCACTCTCATTTATTTTTGATCAAATAATCCAAATACAAAGCATCTAGGGCATAGATGATGACTGACACTGGAATGAATTTAAATGAAAAGCAGAAATTAAAATTAAAATATATAACAACCCCCCCTCCAACATTACATCCATTACATCAATGAAGACTCAATCATCCAGACCAAAGGTGTCTAAAGGTTGGATCATGGCAAGTGGACCACAGTTGCAAGCCACTTGGGGGAGAAACCCCTGAAATTGGTATGGCAAGAGTTGATACAAGTTTGTAGAGATTCTCAGTCATCCAGGTCATGATTGTCCCAAAGGTGCTTTTTCAAGAGGCAACTGGAGTTTCTTGTTTTTCCTTTGAAGATGTTTAGCTTCTCATCCAAGAAGTTCTTCAGCTCTGACTGGATCCTTCCTTACCCCACCATCCTTCCATTCTCCATCATCCAGTCAGGGCTGAACAAGGTTTTTGGATGAGAAGTGAAGCAACTTCAAAGGAAAAACAAGAAAGTCCAGTTGCCTCCCGAAAAAAGCACCTTTAGAACAAGAGTTGGTACATTCAAACGACACTCTGACTCTCTGCCTAACTAATTTTGCACAGACTGATGAAGTTGCTTGGATGAGCAAGATTAATGAAGCTTGGTCCAGTTGCCATGATTCAACCTTTAGACATTCCATACATTAGTTCTCCTCCCAAATACAAAGGATCTGTTTCTTCCGTTTATATTCTGCACATATTGTAGGCTTGTTGACCCATTTGATCTCTCTTGGTTTTTCCTTTAACAGATTAAATAAGTGAGCTTCCATCAATGGGCTATAATTCTCTTGTTTCTTTCCTTCCCTTTGCAAATATTTCTGTGACTTCCAAATTAGCTCTGGAGGTTTGGTTGGAGGTGGATTGAGGTGGGCAGCCCCCTCAGAACAATTTTTAGTGCAGGCTGCCCAGGGAAGAGAAAATTGTGCCGCTCCATTCTGCCAATATTGGAAGTATGCAATTGAATTTTACTCTTACATAGTCTCTCTTTGTGTAGCTGTCTATCTGAAAACATGTATCTGTTACCACTGGTTTTATAAGCCTTCTTATATTATTTCTTTATAGCATCTCATTGTGCAGTATACAGTGAGCTGCTATTTAGTGGTGGAGATCAGAAGCAACAATCTTGGAATTATTCAAAACTAGTGATATGGATTCAGCTTTAAGTTCCCATAGGTTGATGTCTCTTTTTTTCCAGAAAGTACTCGTAACCACCATGATGGAAATAGCAAAGATACTTCCAAAGGAACAAGTGAGTAAACTAGAGAGGACATAAGGGTCTTTTAAAATGAAATCAATTATTTCATCAAGGGCTTGATACCTTTCATAATAATGAATATACACCATTGGCCTTCTTATACCCTACGATCTTCTATAAGGAAAATAGAGATTGGATGAGTTAAAAGACTTTGGAGGGAACCAAAGCATGTTTTTTTTTTTTCTCCATTTAAATGTGAACTATTATCACTTATAAAACAGCAATAAGAAAACAAAACTATGTGCACTCTAGCTAAGAATTTTGGAGGCTACCATCTGATAGATGAGATATCAGTTTAGAACAAGGTCTATTTTAGAGGCGGGGTCATCCAAATTATGACTTAATATTTGAAACTGACAGATAAATTGATACTTTTCATTCAAAGCCATAAAACAAATAGTTAAGATATAATCCTAATAGTTGGTTTCCTCGATATTTGAGCTCAGTAGTTTGTTTCCTCAATATTTGGACTCAAAGGTTACAAATATCTAGTAGACAATGGTATAGTTGAGTTTTGTTTTGTTTAATTTTTAATCCAAGCAAGAATAGGCTAGAGGGTTCCCCCCTCCCCCACGCGCTTTGCAAATATGATTATCAAAGACGAGCTATTCTGCGCGAATGGAAGGAATCAATCTCTGAGCAAAGATCTCTACTGATTGCTTTTCTTAATATCCCCATAGATCATTGAAAAAGAAAACGCAACAGTTTGGATGATATTATTTCTCCTTAAAGTCATTTTCTTTGCCCAGCACTCACTGCATACATACGTAATGGTCTCATTTTGTCTTATTTTCTCTTCTTAGAAAAAACTGAGGAAGAGAAACACTTATCAGTATTTGATCAGGATGGCATCAAAATATTCTTCACAAGACAGCGTGCCTCTTCTGGTAATTTTATATGTAAACTCAATCTAAACCCCCTTTTCACAATTAATTTGGTATAATCATCGTTATACTTCTTTCTGCAGTAAATTAGCCAGACCTTCTTTTTAATAGCCGAATTTGAAGGATTTTGACTGAACTGGAAATTTAGTTTAACAGAAAACAAAGCAGACGTAAATGATGAAGACTGCATTTATCCAAAAAGAAAAATAAAATTTTCCATCATATGTAGACATTTCATTGTTGGTTCACTGGTTTGATGAATTTGGCCTTTGGGCATTTAATTCTTTATTAGCAATTTTATATCATCATTCCATCTTAACTAAATAACACTGGATGGCTTATAAAACACTTAAATAAAAACTCTGTGTCAAAGCTGTAAGACAACACCAAATTAAAATAATTGAGGCTCTTCCCATAACTGTCTAATTACACAACAATAAAACATATATACAGGTTCCACTAATCTCCTGTCCCCAGGAGGTCTTCAAGGCTTGTATGATGAGATACTATGGCAATAAAAATAAAAATGGAGGGAATCAGATTATTTTACTGGGCCACCAGAAGGAAAGTAATTCTAGTCTTCATTTATTTAACAATGGGAGAAAATAGACAAAACTAATCAAGAAGTCTGCAGGCCAGAGAATTTGTGACGATGTTTGGACCTTGATGATAATAGGATTTGTTTAAAGAAAAAAGCAAATGCATTTAGAAATGATTCATCATACATGTATGCCCTCTGTGTTTCAGATTTTTCTGTATCGTTCTTCAGTGCTCCTAAAAGATTCCACCACTTTTCTATCATGACCGCCATCATCAATGGCAAAAAGATCACAACCAAAAGGTAAGATGCAAAGTGGATGATGCCTTTCTATGACTCCTTCACTTGATACTTAGATCTCTCTGTACAGAAATGTTAATGTCTTATTTGTGTCTGAAAAACTTCACACACCAACAGTCTAACACAAAAATTAGGACTGTGGAGAAAAGCAATAGCACTTAGCCTTATATACTGCTTCACAGTGCTTTTACAGCTCTCTCTAAGCGGTTTACAGAATCAGCCTATTACCCCCAACAATCTGGGTCCTCATTTTACCAACCTTGGAAGGATGGGAGGCTGAGTCAACCTTGATCCTGTTGAGATTTGAACTGCCAAATTGCAGTCAGCCGGCAGTCAGCAGAAGTAGCCTGCAGTACTGCACTCTAACCACTGTGCCACCGTGGCTCATATAGAAGATCTGCATTTCTTTCTACTAGCTATCATTCACTTTGATAAAAGGAGAATTAAAAAAAAAACAACCTTTCAAAGGGGAACAAAATTTTGGATAAATTTTCCTCCTTAGATATCAATGGTTTTAACTAGCAACCTTGCCAAGAGAAGAATATGCAGGTGAAAGTATTGCCTTTTATTGTACAGTTATCTTTTCAGTTATTGATAGCTCCATTGGTTTCCCATGCTTCAAGGAAAGCCCAAGGGAGGATTTAATGGAGGCTCCCAAACTGGGCATTTTTCAGTTGTGATGCCACTGCTTCTTAGATATGTAGAAATGTCTGCCTCATTTCTCCACTTGAAAGCTGGTTAAGAATTTGTGTCCAAAACTATTTTTCCTCTGATATACGATAGTAGTCAAATAACAGATTTTGTCTTTTACACATTGTGAAATGTGGAAGATGGTGCTGTCTCGATAAGCACTTTTATTTTCTTTTGTCATTTTAATAATTATATTAATTCACTGTACATCTGTCTTTCCCTCTGTTCCTTGTAGAATGGGGTAAAAAATTAGATTTGTGAAAGACTGAGGAGTTCGATTGTAAAATATTGAGAGGGAATATTATTGAATATGTTGGAGACAACAAAATATGGGTAACATTATTTCTCAGCCAAAACAGTTTAACACCTTTTTAAAAAAATGCAGGATCACATTTTTAGGAAAGTCACCCATATGCAGGGAAGTTTTAACGTTAACATTCTAATGGAGAGTTTTTGAAGGATCATTATTTTCTTCCCAAATAAATCTGAACTTAAAAGAAATTTTTGAAATGTGGATGTTCAAATCTTTCCTGAGGAGAATTCTTGTATATAGTTAAATTTTATGAAAAATGAGAGGCATCAATATCTTTATGTTGCTATAAAGATATATCAGGAGCTCACATTCTGAAGGATAAATTGATTCTTAAGTAAAGTCTTCTTTGAGTTGAATTCAACCTTTGTTGACATTTTGGATACATCCTATAACCCTTATATTCTCTGCTGGCTTCCCATCATAGTATACTAACCAGGTCTGACCTTGCTTGTCTTCTCAAAATTAGCCAAGATCTGTTAGATCACTGGTTCTTAGTAAACAGTAAATAACTCAAACTGCATAACAAACAAGACCTGTTAAATTGCTTTGAAATCTAAGCAAGAAATTAGAAGAACCATTATATAAGAATAATAATGAAGTAACTGACCAATACCTCTCCTTTCAGGCATCTTGAGAATGAAAGCAAGTACTTGGAAGTTGAAGAAAATGGGAAGACAGTATCTATTCATGTTAATGGTAAATTTGAATGGGTCAGATGACACTTTCTTCTTTCCAGTGTGAAATATTGTTTTTAGTGTTCATGAGACTTCTTGAAGGCACCTGATTTTTCAAGAAAGCAGGTTGTGTGCCTTAATAAAAAATATGACCCCAAGACATTTCTGTCTCAGGGAGGGCAGAGAGGTAGGCAGGCAGGCAGGCAGATAACATACAAATGTCAGCAATCTCTTCCTACAGAATTCAAGATTAATTGGAGGGACGTAGCTGTCTTTTTTTCTGAATTGTAGGCTTGTAGGGATCCAAACAGCCAATAACTAAAATAGGTAAATAGAATTATTCCCAAAGAGAGTCAAATCCAGAGGAAAAAAACACTAGAACTGAAAAAAGAACTAATTTGCACTGGGTTGTATAATCTGAATGTGTTCTGTTACAACATTATGCTGTATTTCCAATTTGTCTGCAACAGCAGAAATCAAGAAAGAAGGTTAATCAAAGTCACTGTTTATAATGAAGTAAACTGCTTTCTGCAACAGAAGCAAAAGTAATTGGTTAAATATTACTATACCACTTTCAATTAAAGTCATTAATTCTTGTTATCTGTCGTACAGCTCTTTTAATGGTCTGTCTGTTAGGTTTTGGTTTGGAGCATTGTACAAATCCAGTTACTGTGGCTTGTATACCATAAATTATGGCTTAGTAAATTGTGGAAATCTAGCAAATTGTAATTTATGAAATAAACTATGGTTAAATATGGTATACCCTGTAGTATTGCCAAACTAACCATTAAGAGATTTCTTTTTCTCTTACTGAATTTTAGCTATATACATCCATTTTTCATCTATATGGAATGGATTCTAGAAGTGATAAAGACTATAATATAAATGATTCGACATTGCTTTTTGGGGAAATTCTCTTCATTGGAGTAGCATTACTTCCACTCTTGTATGTGTGATTTGATTCAGCAACTGATATTAGTAACTTACTGGGTATTTTGACAACCATTGACCAACCATTGGTTGAACAGCTGCTAGTTGTTTATATTCTTATAAAATATTAAATTTTGGTGTTAGCATGCTGGGAATTTTGCTGCATATTATTTATACCAGCTGTTAAAAACACAGACTGTTTATGCCTACATAGAAGTAAGTTATACTGATGGACAGTAAATTCTACTAAATAGAAATTACTCTTTTATGACATGTAATTGTAACCTAGGGGATCCGTATTAGGAATATACATACTTGCTTCAGAGGGTTGTCATGTGTGAAAGAAAAAAAGAACATAATAGAACCAGATTAAGATATTTGGCTTGGTTGTCCAAAATACAAGACAACGATTCATTTACTTACCACCTACAGATGCTAATTTGATTCCCCAGGAGAAATAACTTCTCACCACTGAAGTATGATAGCATCTTCCACAGCATCTGATCATTCCCTCCTTCTGGGGAAAAAAAGGGACCAATCATGTTGCACATACTATTAGTTCTTTGAATGCTAATATATTCTGCAAGTAGTTTTCTCAGTGATCTTGGTTTGTCACCAACTGTTAGTCAAGGCTTCCTTACAAGTCTGTATAGAGGATAAAAGACCAGGCATGCCACTTAGAGCTCCTCAAAGCAGGAAGAGCAAATTATAAAACAAAATACAATCACAGTGGATTATTTTATGATTTTCAAATTACTTTTACCTGAAGTTTCCAACAGAAAGCCTAGATCAAGTAAGCTAGACATTAATTTTTTTCTCTCAATCAGTGACTAGAAAGTTTAAAAATTCTCCTATCCACAAATACTGAGCCATGAAGTAAGGATGAGTCTTAATCATATACCCATTTCTATGGTTAAGTAACGAATTCTGCTTCTTGCAGGGATTCCAGTTTATGACAGAGAATTTAATGGATCCGTAGGAAGTTTGGCTTCAGATGGCAGGCTGGACAAGGGACGCTATCGTCCACACAGACGGCGTTTCTGGACATATGAAAAACGGCAGTGGGCTGACGAATGGCGGCAGTGGGCAAATAAATGGCGGGACTGGGCTGAAGAGTGTCGTGATTGGGCTGAAGGAAGGAACAAGACAAAAAATCAGGATGATGCTGGGCATCACCAGGCAAATGCAACAGAACATCCAAAAGCTAGCCAAGAGCATCTCAAGTCAGACAAGAATTGTTCTAGGCCGGGAGGAAACCTTCATGGATTTCCCATGCCAGGGGAGGGGCAATGTGATTCAAAAGAAGGCCATAACAAAACAAATAAAGGCTCACCTCAGTCAGAAGAGGAACACTTCAGGCCAGATATGGGATACTTTGTTTTTCCAAAGCCAGGTGAGAAAAATCCTCAGATGGATGAAGGGCGTCCTAAATCAAGAATGAGGCAACCCAGACCAGAGGAAGGGAAGATTTTGAGATATGTTGGTATTGCTAAGTTAGGGGATGGACCTGCAAATCAGGATGAGGGACATCATAGAACAAAATATGGGAAGCCAAGGTCAGCAGATGGTCAGGCCAGGCCAGGGAAAGTGCATCTTGGATTACAGAAATCAGAACAGGAATTTCCTAGTGCTAAAAACTCAGATCCCAGGGGCAATGCTACTCCTAGGAAACACATTTCTGAATGCAACTCTCAGGCGGAGACAGGTGAACCCCACACTGAGAAACAGGAGCTACAGTCTGAAGGAAACAAGAGCCATGCTGTGAATTTTGAAAAGAAAAATCTAAAGGATGAAAAATTGGAAGTGGAAGTCCAGAAAGATGGGATTCCATTAGAGTCTGAATCAGAGAAGAAAATCAAACTAAATGTTCAAGAGATAAAGTATTCTCTTGATCCCAAACAGGCTCGCGAAGGGCAAGCATCTGGCTATAGTGCCACAAGGTTGTACCTGAAAAGGAAAGAGCTCCAAATTCAGACAAGAAAACTGTATGCCAAAAGAAACAAGTCTCAGGTTAGGACCAAAATACCCTACAGCTTTAGGAAGAACAAATCTCAGGTAGGAAAACACAGGATCCCTGATGGGCATAATAGAAGAGAGTTGGAAGGGAGATTCTACTTTAATGAACTCATAGATATGATTCCGGTTGGAAAGAAGTCACCTGCAGGTAATAGGTATCTTCTCACAAGTAGAAAGAAAGGCCCTCTACCACCCCTCCAAAAAGGTGAAACTCCTTCCCAGGCAAAAAAGAGGCTGCCCAGAAGAAGGGCATATCCCTTATTTGAAATTCAGAGTGAAAAGCTTCATTCTACCTCTGAAGCCAGACAGCCTTTGAACACACACGGCCAACAGCAAAGGAAGATGACGAAAGTGCCTTGGGTCAGTGGACACCTTCCAAGTATTCAGGGTCGGAAGCTTGGAATGAATCAGCTCCCAATTATGAATCGTTGACCATTTGATGGATGCAATCAAGCTAGCACTGAGCAAGGTCGATTTCTGTGGTTCACAAGTTGTGAACATCCAGATTTCTGCATTCCAACCAGGTAATGCAGAATACTACATTGTTGGGCTTCAACAGAAAGGAGAGTTCTAAGAGTTCATGGTCAAGTGAAGGAGGTATTTTTTCTCCAATAAAGGAAATTTAATGTAATTCTTATTGTTCTCTAATATGTGTATGATATTGGATGAGAAACAGGAATTACTCTGGAGATATTCATTCAGATCAAATTTGCTCTAGATTTCTTCATTCAGTCTTCTGTATCAATGTTCCAAAATCAAAATATATTTGATTTTATATATTTGTTCAGTTTACATTTCCTGATGTATCCCTAAGCAAAATACATGTTTGTATGTTTTAGAGGTGAAAGACAGGAATTTACATGCTATGCCTATCTGAAGCTTCAGTGCAACTGTAATTCAAATTTAATCTTTGAACCAAATCATTGGATATGTCAAATAGAGTCAGGGGTATTCAAATAAAAACAAAAACAAATGGACGTTGATCCAAATGTAAATTTGAGTCAATTTGGTTCCTTGAATCAAGTTACATATTTGAAGCATACTGGACATTGGTTGATTTAGAAATCACTAATAAGGTGATCATAAAATTGATTGTGTTTTTCTAGCAATGGATTAAATGCATAGTAAATCCTGAAGGTATCCCACTAGATCAATTGAGATTTGAATCTGTTCATTACCACATAGCCTTCAGTAGAAGTCACAATGATGTCATAAGCACAATGATATCATTTAAATAACTCAGGTTATATTGTTTGCATCAGTTTGCATATCTTGTGATGTTGATGTTGATGGCATAGCATAATGATGTCATAGCATAGATCAGGGGTGTCAAACTTGATTTCAATGAGGGCCACATCAGGGTTGTGTTTGACCTTGGAGGGGCATGGCTGGTGTGTGTGTGTGTGTGTGTGTCCATGATGGGCGTGGCCAGCTCGACATCACTTGTGTCGGGGGCACCTGTGGTGACTAAGTGCTAAGGCAGGACTTCTCTGAGACCCTCCCTCATTCTCATTATAATCTTTCTTCCTTCCTTCCTTCCTTCCTTCCTTCCTTCCTTTTTCCTTCCCCTCTTTCCTTATTTTTCCTTCCTTGCTCTCTTCCCATCTTCCCTTCTTTTCTTTGTCTATCATTCCCTTTCTCCTTTCCTGTTCCTTCATGCATGCTCAAATACAAAGGGGGAAACATTTCTTCTTTTATTTTGTTTTTACTTTGTTTTGATAGATGGAGCTCAGGGGGGAACGCCACACCCTATTTTCAGCTGCACCCGCAGCCCTCTGCCAGCAAAAATGGAACTCCGTTTTTATTGGCAGAGGCACTGCAGGTCAGGCCTTTGCTGTTTCCAGGCTGGCCATGCAGGCTAGATCTAAGCACCCCATGAGCCGGATCTGGCCCACGGGCCTCGAGTTTGACACCCCTGGCATAGATGATACATAGTATGTCATTTGCACAATGATGTCATGGTGTGCCTGATGTCAATTGCTCCCCTTTAGATACCCATGAGTAGTTATGAAAACCTAATTATGAAATACAGTGTATATCCTCTTAGCATAACCAATGCATTTTATCTGCAACTCAGGTAGATATCTATGCCTTCTACACTTTAAAAGTTAGGAAGATATCTCTCTTTTGCCTTGAGGATGCATTGTCAAATCATATCTTGACTAAAATTTAGCAGTGCTTCATTAGATAATGTTTTTCAGGCTGAATTCAGTTCCTAAGCTGTGAATTGCAATGTCCAGAACAACCAATACGGAATTCTGGGAGTTGAAGTCCACAGGACTTTAAATTGCGAGGCAAAAAAGAAGCAAGTTACCAGATGTACATCTGT
>JANHFL010002448.1:130488-142858 GCA_032468155.1 Oxyrhabdium leporinum | reverse complement strand
TATAAGCTGTAAACCGCCCCGAGTCTTCGGAATGGGGCGGTATATAAATGTAAAAAATAAATAAATAAATAAATAGGCATTATTTCAGAATAGACATGTCATCTACCTGACATCATTATTAAGTAAGTAATTTTATTTGTAGTTTATCTCCTTAATTTTAAGCAAATGTGAGCATTCCAAGGTTGTTCTTCTTGCATCATATTATGTTACATTGAATGTGAAAAGCAGATTTTGGGACTATTATTTCTTGTTTCTTTTAATATTTTATGTAGTTTAGAGGTAGTTTATTAGTTTATTCATTCAACAGTTATTAAGACATCATTCTTCAAAGGCCTTATAATAATCAATATGTCCTATCTAGCTTACTAAGTGGATGATTGAGCAGGGAATTATTAAATGGACAAAACTCACATTCCAGATGAAGCTCTACATTTGATTTTATCTGTCACAAATCGGTTAAGGATAATTTATTTGTTTTTTGGTGGGTTTCTTTTTCCCCGCTTCCAGCATGGAAAGTGTAAGAAACTTTCCCTGCTGTTCTTCTGATGTTATTACATTTTATTATATGGCATAAATAAATATTAATGCAGGTACATTATTAAAACTTTATTATGCAGAGTAAATAACTTTTTAAATGTTGAGTAAATAACTTCTAGTATAAATGCTTTTAGATATCTTCAGAGTTCTCTTTTACTTTTTTTCCAAAATGCAAATAGGACAAAAGAGTTAATATCTTAGTACAGACAATAAATTTTGTTTAAATTTCCACACACAAGTGCTCCAGGAAAGAAATGGCAAACCAAAGAATACTTTGCTAAGTGGAGCTGATAAAAATGATGGAATATAGAGCTAGTGAGTTGACTGGCTCATCATAATTCTTCCCCAAGCAAAGAAAAGTATTGAAATGGCCCATAAATGCTGCCGACAGTTGCTCCTCATGAGGCAATCACAAGACAGTGGTCTCTGGAAGATTTAGAGGATCTTGATGAAGATGAGGACATAGTTGTCTTGGCCAAACTGAAGTTGGGGTCTTTAAGGTCATTGGACTTGCACATTTTGAAAGTAGTTACAGTTTCAAAAATTGCTTGTTTTCAGCTACAGGAATCTTTGGTTCAACATAGCATTTGGTGAGTTTTCTTTAATCCTTAGTGACCTGTATAATTTTCTCATATTTTCCATTTTGTCTAGCAACTTCGTCAAAAATACTATGATCATTCAACCTAATATAGCACAGCTAACACAAGCTGTGCAAAGGATAACACTGCCATACATCAAAAACATCTCAGAAATCACCAACGGACTATTACAACCACATGGCATCACCATAGCATACAAAACCAATTAAAACTCTCCGAAACATCCTAAGTAAACAGCAGCTCCAGAAATAAAAAAAACAGGAGTCATCTACAACATGCAGTGTAAAACTGCAACAGCCATTGTGTAGGACAAAGAGGCAGAAGACCAGCAGAACACATCTATGAACAGCAAATAGCAGTCAGAAGACATGATGAAAATTAATTTCACAACACATGGATGGACTCAACCATAGTTTCAGTTGGGAAACTCTGACCATCCTAGATCAAGCCAAGTCAAAAAATGTTAAAGAATTCCTGGAACTCTGACAAATTGTATCAGCAGGCATAAACAACTTCCACATATTATTCAAAAGGGACAATTACAAGCCAAAAAGAGAACAAAATATCAGAACAGAATATCATCTTACCAGCAATCTACACCTAGATGAGCAGAGATTAACACCGCAATTAACATTAGACTAACAATTAACAAGCAAATGATACCCCAATCAAGGAAGTGACAAACAAGTAAATAGCCCAACCAAAGAATCTCCAAGACCACTCCCATCAACACAGAGTGGGCAAGCCACTAGAATATAAAATAAGAGCAAATTTCACTCCCTTCTAGCACCAATAATATTACTTAGGTTGGGTAATGAAACATCTGGAAGAAAGCAACTAAGCGCAGGCAGCCACAAGCACTCCTCAATTCTAGGATAATACCTAAATGTAGTTAACAAATTAAATTTATGCAATGTTATGGTACTTTCACAAATGTGTGGGGTTTTTTCCCCTAAAATTATCTAGTCACTGGGATACCATGAAGCTATTTTAATAGTCTTACTATGTTTGGGAAGTATTTTGGGTGAAGACATTCAACAGGACAAGAATTAACCGTCCCTTCTAGAACTCTCTCTGGAAAATGTTCCACTGTTAAGTGGGGATATTTCAAACATTCGGATTTGACTCTAGAGAAGGAGAAAAATACAACATATATGTAAAAAGTGGGGAAACTGGCCTTCCAAACTTTCTTGAAGATCAGTTGTCAACGTTCTTTATCATCGGTTACCTGGGGCAGCTAAAGGCTGCAGTTTAACAACATCTGAAGAATCACATCTTCTCGTACCTGATTTATAGAATTTACTCTGAAATGATTTCTGTTATGTTTAATAGTGAAACAGTAAAATGTTTTTTTTTATTGCAGTCTTTGTTAAACCCATTGTTTATCTTTAAAATTGCAGTTCTCCTCCCCATTCAACTTTCCCTTTAGCGAGGTATCTGATTTTCATTGTGCGGTTCTTTATTGATTGTGCCAAGGTGCTTTGTATTAAAAATGGCTTAAATGTGTGTAGTGTTACTAAATAAAAAGGAATAAAAAGGAAACAAATTGAAAAGGTGGAAACACAGTCTATTTTGTCACATGAACTTTAAACATATTCAAAGGACAATAGCTTAAACTTACTAAATCAATTTTATGTTTTAAGATCAGAAGCAAGCCTGACTGTTCTTTTTAAAATAAAGGTTCTTTTGGCGATTATAATTGTGTTGAATTTTTATCGAGGAAAAACACAAGTTGAACAACAACAAAAACATTACCATCATTACTGTAACAGCAATAATGAGAGCAATGCCAGTGATACCAGTAACAATATTAATTCCCAGGTCAACATAAAAAATGTAGAACTCTAAAATAATATAATCTGGCTTCACCAAGTCTTAACAGATTTCCTTACCTTTAGTTACAATGTAGTTTTGCGATAGAATAACTCAGAGGTAACCCAATTTAATAATAATAACACCCCACACTTAACTATTGTCAATAAGAAAGACAAAAATCTTGGAGAGTGGACATGTCAGTACCTGGAGACAAGAAGAGAAGAGAAAGAACTGGGGAAAAAAGATCACAAAATATAAGACAAATAGAAATACAACTGTGGCAAAAGAAATCAAAGGTAGTACTATTAATAATAGGTAGCTTCAGTGCAATCCCAAAACATCTGAGTATCATTTGGACACTATCGGACTGACAAAATCACCACCAGTCAATTGCATAAGGCAGCTTTACTCGAACCGCTTACATCTTTTGACAATACCATCTAACAACATCCGCCTATCCCAAATTCTTGGGAAGGATTCACTGAGTGGATAAAAATGCCAAGAAGCATTGGTGTGGCAATGTGCTACAATAAGATGATTTCATTCTGGCTTGGTCTGGATCCCTATGGTGCCACCATTTTTCTACTCCCCATTAGGTTTTATTTTGTACTATGTCATAATATGGTTTGCTTTTAAAAAAATATGTTATATGACTAGCTACTGCAGATTGTAAATCATCATTTTATGGCTTAGTATGATGTGTAAACTCATCCAGCTTTATATCATGTGTTTCCCCAGTAAACTATGGTTGCTAAACAAGCCACTGTTTAGCATTGTATGATCCTGGTCATTGTGTCAGCCCTTCATCTGAAGGAGAATGCATGATAAGTAACCTTAGAAATGATAATTTCATAGGTGTTGAGTTGAAGCCAAGTTAGATACTTATCCCACTTATATCATGACCTCATTGTGCAAATTATGCAAATGATATAATGAAATTAGCAACCTCATGATATTATCTTGCAAATAAAATTTGTGTCATTTGTGCTATGACATCATGATGTTGTTTCCTCACCAGTGGACGGTCATGAATAACTTATAAGACTACAAATAGTCTTACGTTTGTCTCTTGTCTCTGCTTATCTCTTGATTTGGACAAGATTTCTCAAATGTGAATAGGTGATAATGTTTGCAAGTAACAGTAGATAGTGTCTTATTTACAAACAGGAATAGGAGATGGTACATTTGGACAGAAAGAAGTTTCTTTTTCTGTCATGTGGACTTACTAAATGTCTGCTTCCCAGCGGGTAATTCATTCATTCAAGCTGGGGCAATTTGGACAATTTAAACCAAGTAGTGAGCTAGGCCTAATTAAGCTATCCAGACATAAACCCAGCCCTATTTAAACACCACAACAACTGTAACTAATGCATTTTTAAAGTGCCTTTCTTAGAAACAGCATTTAAAAAAGCTTTTATCAATAGACTACTCTTAAATCTAAATGTTAACTCTCTGGGCTTTTTTCAGAAATTGCTAGAGAAGCTAGGAATAAATAACTTTAGTTAATCGTATTGTTAAATACTCTAGCTGAAGAAAGGACAGTTGACTGGAATGAGCACACACGCATCCAGAGGTTGCAATTATTATTTTTTTAGGTCACTAGAAGTAAAATATTAACAAGTCTTGGAACAGAGACAGTCAAGAAGTCTAAGAGAAAAATCTTATTTTGGCAGATCCCACATCTGGATTTGCAAGGTGCAAAGGAAATTATTGAAATGCCTGAGAAGGAAAGCAGAGCAAAAGAAAGGAAAGGAAAAGAAAGAGGTCAGTAATGTGGATCAATTATCCCCACCACTGTCTGTTCTATCTGTAATCTGATGTGTGCCTTTTTACAAAGGACTGTATGTGAGGAACTGTGAATCCTTTCCTGGCACATGATCCAATCAAGGGCCCCTTAAAAAATAAAAAAATAAAAGCACACAGGTCTCCAGACCACTGTGGTCTTCCAACTATGTACTGTACCTATACCGGTACATATAAAATTTCTATTTAAATTACAACTGTGCTAACTGGGCAGCAGAGTGGCTTAGGACACAGCCTCCTTTATGCCTGTCAAGCTGGCGTATGGATGAGAAAATGGCTGAGAGGAATTTTTCAGGCGACTGAGAAAAGAACTTTAAAGGAAGTAGAGAAACAGATGAAAATGTGTTTGGGCAGACTCACAACGTGAGTAAAGAAGGAAAGGACATTGGCAACAGCAACTGTGACTTTCTTTCCACCATTTGATAGTTTTGTGCCACTAATTGAGGGCACATTGAGTATTGTACATTTGACTGCATAACTTTTTCTGTGTTGAGGGTCACGTTGGTTTTGGATTGTACTCTGACAGCCAGACCTCCAAAATTAGTTAGTGCGTCTAGGACTAAAACTAAGCTTGATTTCACTTTATTTATATCTTATGCCTAATTAACCTTAAATAAAATTAACATGCAATTATTCTCTTATAACGTTGAAAAATATACTCTTCCTTATCCCATTAAACACAACAACATGGTAAACTAAATTTGAAAGTCTCTTAGGACTGCATCTAATGTCTGGGGTGGGGTGGGGGGGGGTTTGACTGTCTATCTCTGCCTCACAGCCATCCAATGCCCAGCCAGATTTTAGTATTTAAATTATTTCTATTTGACAATTCCTTTAAAAAGAATATATTCCTTGACTCTTTGCTTAAATAAATCCTAATGTTTGTACTTCATATTGTTTTGCTTGCTTTCTCTCATCATTTTCTAAAGGAACTGGAGCAATGTGTGTTATTTGGGAAGGGCACAAAAGTCCCTTCCTATTATTGTGAAATTAAGGCCCCATTGTTCTTACACATGCAATAGGTAGCTGGCAGGAAAAGTTACATAATTATTTCTTATTTTTTACCTCTGTGATATAAATTAATATTTACAAAGTTTATGATCATATGCATCCTCTTTGAGTTAATGTACAAGTGCCTATAGTTTTATACAAATGGCTTACCCCTGTTAAATAAGATTGCTCATTTGCTATCCAGTAAAAGGGCTGAGTATAACACACATCCTTTATCTATGGAACTGACTTTTACCACTGAAAATTAAAGTTTGTGCGTATGACTATGGTCAAACAGCCTAACTCTTACATCCACCATGAAATATTGCATTATGTTATATGCAGGTACAATAGAAATATAAAACATATTGTTTTGGATCAACAGAAAAAAAGACGAACTTTGAGTCAGTCACCTCATTTGAATTTTAAATGTCATAATGATTTTTGATGCAACCTCTTGGCTAGATGTGACATTTTAGCTTGAGTCCTGTATTCCTGAGGTTATTTTAAAATTCTATTTAATTTTGTACTCCAATTAAATATTTTTATTCCCATTAATGGGCTTATTCCCAAAAGAGAAGCTAATTATGAAATTTGTTTCCATCTGTTCAAAATGAGTTCAGTAATGTTTCCACACAAAAATGCATATATATATATATGTATATATATAATTAAAAAGGGGAAAGCTAGGTCAATATTGTACGTGCTTTGATTCTTCTTCTGCTGGGCCATTTTAAAGGTACATTATTTTCCCAGGTTTTATTTCCTTTGGAATGAGATAACTGATGGCTTATTAATACTCCATAACGTGTGGTTTATTTATAGGAATGTAAATACAAAGTGTATATTAAGCACTTTTCTCTGTATCAGACCTTCTACTGGAAACAAGGGCCTTCCAGTATGCTCCTTCCCTTTTGTCTGCATCTAAAACTATTCTTCATACATAGTCATTTGGATTTTAATAAGATTTCTTATTTTCCAGGGATATATGATGTCTGATTGGGTCTGACCCTCTGCTATTCAGCCATTAATGATTGCCACTCTATAACAGAAGGAATATGCCAGCCTTAAATTGGCAAAACCAATCTGACTATTTTAACAACAGGTACACAATTGTGGCAGGATTCTGGGAAATCATCCATAATGGTACAATACAAAATTTAAAGAAACTGTGTAACATTCTTTGTCCCTGTCTAAATTTTTAGAGCCTTCCTTGCTATTTATAGTGAGAAACAAGTAACCCAATAATGTCATCAAGTCATCTAATTAATCAATCAGAATTTATTTATAGCGCAAAACCAAACAATAAAAGAACAAGATACAATATCTATAAAAATAATTTTAAAAATTGCAGCTAACAATAGCATGAGGGAGGACCCCAGCCTTTATCTTTCTCCTGGTTGATTCCTTTCCAAAAACCTATAAGAAAGTAACATCATTCTTATTGATAGCTATAATTATTAGAAAATGTCAAGAGATGGAAAAAAAATGGCTGAAAGCTGGGGAGGTTTAGGGGGGAGGGGAGGTATAGTGTAGCAGATAGGATGAAATATACCTTTGCCACAGATCTGCATCCAATATATATGTACAAGAAGTGTAACTTGCCCACAAGCTGTAACTACTAAAGTCACCTCTTCCACACTATTTATTAAAAGTACAGGAGTCCAACTTAGTTTTGTCTTCTAATGTCAACATAACATCTTGCATAAGTGTAATTCTAGGCACCAGAAGATTTCACTGAAACTTTTCAATTTTAAAGCCAATATAATTGCCCTTTTTAACCTTTCAATAACAAAAAAAAATGATCTAGTTCTGTACTGAAGTCTAATATATGCTCATAATCTACTACGTGGAAACAATTTGCAAGTTCATTTTTAAAATCGTGCCTTCCTTCGTGCAAGCTAATTTACCATGGCACACACATTATAGTTATAGTAGATTAGAATATAAAGCATAGAAAGTGACCTCACATTTTAAAAACAAAAACATAATGTGCCACACTATGACGTATAGTATTTACAATAAAGCATACTAAGATAATTATAGATAGGTGGAATGTTTATTGCTAACATTAAAAAGATCAGCATACAAATACTATAAATCTGAAAATAACATATAATTCCACCTGTATACTATGAAATCACAAAGGGGGCAGAAATCTCTACCAAAGATTGAATGCCTTAATTGTGCTAAGCAATAGACAACATATAAGTCAAGTAATGGCACAAATCTATGCTGTTGCTGGAAATGCCCAATTTTTAATCTAATAGGAGATAGGAAATATAGAATTTAAACTCTGGGCCTGAAAAATTCCTTAGAAGGGGTGTGATAAACATTCCACATACATATTTATTAAATAGCACAGAAGAACATTTATATCTCAACAGTGTAATAGCATAAAAGTTTGGTAGTATAAAAGCCAAGAGCCATTTTGGTGTAGTGGTCAAGGCAGCAGGCCAGGAGAGTGGGAGTTCTAGTCTGGCCATAGGTACAAAGCCAGCTGGGTGACCTTGGGCCGGTCAGTCCCTCTGAGCTATAGAAAACAAACCATTTCTGAAAAACCTTGCTAAGAAAAGGAGAGGAACTAGTCCAGGCAGTCGCCAGGAAACCAGACTGATTCAAAAGTAAACACCACCACCATCGCAAAAGGTGATCACATGACTGCAGGACACTGCAACTGCCACAACTACGAACCAGTTTTCAAGCATCCAAATTTTGATCACGTGACCGTGGGGATGCTGCAACGGTCGTACGTGTGAAAGGTGTATATAAGTCACTTTTTTCAGTGCCGTTGTAACTTTGAACACTGAACAAATGGTTGGAAGTCAAGGACTACCTAAGTAAATAGCACAGAAGAACATTTATTACCAGACATCCAAGGGACTAGAAATCAAACTCCTATTCCATTGTAAGTATGAGTCCTAATGATCATGTCCATGATTGTTCTTTTGACTCTTTCAAAACTTAACATGGTAAAAACACATGTTTGTATTGGAAATGGTCCTGGCAATATCGCATTCAGCACATTCATGGCATCTATAAGAATATAATGCAAGAATTTGGAATGTACCACCTCCATATTCTATAGGAGCGTATTTGGACTCCACCAGTTCCACCAGGATATTTGGAGTCCACCAGCACTTTTGCCTTACGAATCTTTAATATGGCAGAGATATACTTGTTCCCTCTACTGTGGAAAAATGTGATAGCACCCATTCTTTTCTAGACACAATTAACAGATGGGCTATTCAGTGCTCCTTTTCCAATCACTGTTTGGAAGATTCCCAAACATTCTAAGAACCTTGGTTATTCAATTGGATTCACATTTATAGGAACTCATTTCTAATTTTCCATTTCCCGCTCCCCACACAAACCTTATTTTTTAAAAAAAAAAATAGTTGGCACTTAGATGTTCAGCTTCTCAATAGAGACTTAGCTCATGCTGTGATCTTTTTGTATTCACTGATGCTATGAAGAAGATAGCTGTCATCATCTGAGTCCGGTAAAACATGAACCAGGGTCTGCTGACTAGCACAAGGCAATAGTGACCTGGATCAATCAATTTCTTTAAAGAGTTGAAGTTATAAATGAAAAAAATAAAGTTACTAGAGAATAGCTGAAAACAGAATTGGGAGGGACATTGGAGGTCTTCTAATGTAGCCCTCTGCTCAAGCAGGAAACTATATATCATTTCAGACAAATGGTTGTCCAATCTCTTCCTAAAAACCTCCAGTGTTGGAGCACCCACAACTTCTGGAGGCAAGTTGTTCCACTGATTAATTGTTCTGTCAGGAGATTTTTCTTTAGTTCTAGGTTGCTTCTCTCCTTGATTATTGCTTCTTGTCCTGCCTTCAAGTGCTTTGGAGAAGAGGTTGACTCCCTCTTCTTTGTGACAGATACTCCTTCATTACCCATCTCTATATGGGGTGAATCTGAAAGATGCCCTGACAATGGGAGTGACTCTTAAGTAAATGGTTTCATGGAACCAATAAATCACCAATAATACAGGATGGCTCAATGGAAACTAATTCAAGTTTCTGCCAGAATCTAAGGATCATAGTGAAAGCTATTTTGAAGTTAACAAACACGGCCCAGAGAATCCTAACATTATCCTTATTAAAAGAAAGATCTCTTTTAATAAGATGATGCCTAGCTGACAACCCGAGATTGCTCAATCTATCCCTCTTGCCAACTGTTTTTTCACTTGCTGAAATACATTCATTATCTGCTTGAGGTAGAAATGTGCAATAGGAATGTACAATTATGCTGTAATTAGTTTGGGGTCTGTATTATGCTGGTTCATTTCATCTCTCCTTTGTGTTAAATTGAATCATTAGTGTCTTTTATTGACTGATATAGGTCAGAAATGATGCTAGGGCAAATCCATGCCAATTCATATGCCCTACTTACAGTTTGTGGGATAGATGGAAGACAATATCTCAAAATCTATTTAAGCAATGGTGGCTAGATGTCAATCAAGAAGCTCACCTGAACCAATCCCAGGATGAGATGTGCAGTCCGAATCCACCACATAAACAGACCAGAAGTCTGTTTCTCCCACTTATATTAAAGTATATTAAAGCTTGGCATTGGTCAAAAGCCTGGGCAAAAAAATTGTCATTATTGTGGAATGGAGCCAGAGAAGAACTAAATTGCTGAAATGTCCTTTTCCAGCCCTCGAGGATGTAATTTTAATAACTACACAAATATAACTGTAATAATCATGGGATATTAGTACCACCACAACAAATCTTGAACTCATTCTACATGCTACCTGAGCACATAGTAGACAAACTTGACATTTCACAACTGCCTGAGTGGGATAAATAGAAAGATTATAGGATGTACATATTGTTGCAATTGTCTGTCATTACTTTGCCCACTCACTTGATGCCTGCCTAATCAGCAGTGCGTGCAGGAGGTCGCTGCTTTTATCAGAATGACAAATATAATGCCAGGCCAAGCTATGGCACTTTTGTAGGCATGACTTCAGTTTGATTTCCTTGAATATAGAATAGAAACTTCTATGGGGAGATTTCTGTGGCTAAAAAGATGGCCATTGCACAAGGTAGGGCAGCAATGTTTGTTTCTTCTTCTTGGGATTTCTGTGTTGATGCAAAAGAAGAGAATTCTGGCAATGCCCAATCTGCTTTCGGAGAACAGGGATCAAAAATGGTGGCATATGAAAAAACAACAATAACAACCGTGGTATATGGAAGTTTCCAGGATATCAGCATTAGTATACACATCCGTCATTCGAAGCCCCTTGGCTCTCTCGGTAGTTCTGTCCCAGACAATTTTCTAGAAACACAGCAAGGGTTTCTAGACCCAAATGTTAAGAATGAAACAACTGCATTTAGTTTATTGAAGAAAAATACTTGGGAGAAATCCTGGAAGAGGACATTTAAAAAAAATAAAATATCAAAAGTCCTGAGTTTGAGTCCCACATCAATCGTAAATTCTTCAGCTGAATGTGTGGTCTTAGCATGTCTCAATTCAACTGTGCAGCGCTTTGGTTGACTCAGCCTTCCATCCTTCCGAGGTTGGTAAAATGAGGGCCCAGATTGTTGGGGGGCAATATGCTGACTCTGTAAACTGCTTAGAGAGGGCTGTAAAGCATTACGAGTCTAAGTGCTATTGCTATATGTTAGATCGTTTGCTAGTACCCCCCTTTTAAAAATAAAAATCTGGTATTTTTCTTCCTTTGCCTCCATTATCTGCTCTTCCATCATAATTACAGTTAGAATGATTTGGCAAGGGTGGTACACTGTAAAGACACATTTATTCCTGTCCCTAAACAACAGTCTAAGCTAAGGTACCTACTTTCCTGGGTCCTTGTACAATGAAATACTGAGCCAGCTCAAGGGCGCACTGGGCGTCTTCGGTGGGATCGTGACCCAACTGGGCCGTGCTCTGAATTTCTTTCCTATAAGGAGAAGGAGCCACGTAACTGGTACATCCACGAACATTGATATACTCTACTGTGTAGCAAAGAAGCAGGTAGAATATTTGTAGCTCAGGTTTGAACTGCGGGGGTCCTTAGAGCTTTTTTGGGGGGGACGTTTTGTTACCCAACTAGGTAATTCCATCAGTGCTAGAGTGGGGAGTGGGGTTTGCTCTCTGTTTATATACAAGTGTGTTGATGGAGGTCTTCTTGGTGGTTCCTTAGTTCAGCTGTTGTTGACTCTTAGTTTATCTGAGTCGGTGGTGCCTTGATTGGGGTATTGCTTACTTCTTGAGAGTTGGTCTAGGGTGAATCTTAGGGTGAATCTCTGCTTCATCTGGGTGTTGATTGGTGTTTAGAGGATGTTTAGGTATTTGGGTGTCTTTGTTTTTTGTCTTTTTTGAACGGGATGTAGACGTTGTTTATCTCTATGTGCCTGCTGATGGCTGATTTCTCTGAGTGCTTCTAGGAATTCTCTAGTGTTTTTGGACATCCCAGTTGAAACTATGGAAAGTACAGCACTGATGATGTTACCTAGTTTGGTAATGAAACATCTGCAACCAATCTCAAAAATCACCAAGGGCCCCATGGTCCTCCTGCTCTTCTCCTTACATTTCCTTCTCCTCCATTCCGGAAAGTCCACTCCCTTCTAGCACTGATGATGTTACCTAGTCGGATAATA
>JANHFL010002448.1:119218-130388 GCA_032468155.1 Oxyrhabdium leporinum | reverse complement strand
GTATTGCAGGCTAATTCTGCCAATTGCTGGTAGTTCGATTCTGACCGACTCAAGGTTGACTCAGCCTTCCCTCCTTCTGAGGTGGGTAAAATGAGGGCCCAGATTGTTGGGGGGCAATATGCTGACTCTGTAAACTGCTTAGAGAGGGCTGTAAAGCACTGTGAAGCGGTATATAAGTCTTAAGTGCTACTGCTATTAGTCTGTGGTTGTTGAACCTCAGGATTCTAATAAAATAAGATTAGTTTTGAAAAGAAGAAAATCTACACCACATTAATTTTGTAATGCTGGAATTACCAAAAATTATATTTATTGAGAATGTTGAGTAGAGGAAGACTGTTTTAGATAATTCAAAAAACATTTCATTCATTTTTTTTCAGTGAAAATTGTCATAACCCCATAAAGTAGATTTGAAAGATATGAACTGAAATCATCTAAAGATGATTTAATTTAGCCTTAAATGTTAAATTTAAGGCTGAAATAATCTGCAATTCCTTGCGTGCTCAGACTCTATCCTATACCATTTCTGCATTGCAATAGACAATCTGTGTCACCTCTGGCAGTGATGGTATCAAGAATTAGTCCCGAGTCCTTGGAATGGGGCGGTATATAAATTTAATAAAATAAATAAATAAATAATAATGCAATTTTTAACTAGAAATGCCTGCAACTAATTGTTCTGGTAGAGTCAGTAAAACAGAAGACTTAACAATAGCTTTAGTGATATGATGTTCTTGTCCAAGAGGCTAATCAAGTAGGCATTGTTATTTAGTTATTTATTTATATATATATCTCCATCTCACTGATACAGTGACTCCAAGCAGTTTACAATATAATAAAAAGTTTAAAAATACTACATGAAAATGAAAATTTGAAGAATTAAATAGAAAAGCTAATATTTAAGACAATATGCAGCCTAGGGATGAGGATCTTCTATATCTGGTCAGACACCCACAATGTAGCAGTTTTTCATCAGGGTCAAGCTTTTCCAGGCTCTTCTGGAAGGCCAGGATTATGAGGGCAGATCTCACCACCAATGGGAGAATATTCTAGAGGAAAAGGCTTTTCTCCTCAACCCCACCAGGAGAAATTCTTTGGCAGATGGGATCCGAAGTAGGGCTTTTCTGTTGGAACCTGGGGGCAGGCTAGTCCCATCAGAGTTAGACAGCTCCTCAAATACCTTTTCCAATAAGCTATTAATAACAGTTTATTGACCCATGGAAATGTATCCCCACATTCTCTGACCTGAATTTATTAAAAACACGAGGACCTGAAGGATTCAGGGCTTCTGTCTCCCCATGCTTTCTTTTTTTTTGCTTCTATTCTATCTTTTTTTCCCCCTATTGGTCATGACAATAATGATGAAGAAAGGTGAATCAATCAACTAATTATTTTTTACAGGGCAAGCAAAAATGAAGGATGAGGTGATTCATCAAAGCTGCATGAAAGGCATAGAGAAGGATATCATTATGTTGAAAGGAATTGGCAACGGAGGACTGACCAGCTTCTGGAATTTTCTCTGAAATACTGTAGCCAGGTTTTCTTTACTCAGATTATAGCCTATCAAGAAATAATTATCTTTTAGGTGGAATATATTTGCTTCCCGTGCAGCACAGCACACCATCTTGTCAGAAGCATCCCACAAAACATAAAGAGAATGACAACAATTTATCTCTGCCGAGGGCTCTGTGAGGAGAGTTTTTTCCTACACTAGTTGTGGCATAGGTGCTTGTAATGATAAGAAGCTATTAATTAAAAGAGATTTAGAGAAGAATACAAGAAGCTCTTCATATTTTATATGGTAAATATTGTATAGAGTTGGTGAGATTCCGGAGATGTGCACATAAAACAGAAAAAAACCCAAACCCCACAATGCATCTTTGCTCTGAGATCTTAATGTTTTGTGTTTTTTTTTGGGGGGGGGGGTGTTGGTTTGGTTCAGCCAGCTCCTTTTAAATAGACAGAAGTCTTTGCTCCCTAGCAGCTAAGCCTAACATTAGGACAAAGACAGCCTAAAGATATATGTTCCACATGTAATTATAACTTATGCGGTGCAAATTATCATGGAGTATGCAGTTTAATTGACATGACATGAGCATAAGAGATCACTTGAGGTACGTTATAGCAATAGAAATTGCACAACTGTGCCCAGAGATGTTGGGGAAAAAGCCCTGTGATTTTGCTGATTTAAGGACCGCTTGCTCCATTCAAATTAATTTTGCTCTCCTCATTCAAAGTAACATCATCTGCCTGCCTCAGAATGACAGAAAGGTGCACAATCAGGGTTAACATAAGACTGAACTAAACTCCAAACCACATAGTTGGAAGTCTTCCCAGCCAACTCACCATGACAGCAAGCAGTTATATGAGACAGATTATTTTTTAAAAAGAAAACAATAACAGGATGGACCTCTCCGAGAAAGGAGACCCTAAGAAGGCTTTATTCTTTTCTATTTCTGCAGGATCTGATCCTCCAAAAAGTGTTAGCCGTCATGAGAAATTACCTCCGGTATGTATCTGGAGAATTTTGTTTTCCTTATTTCTTTCAACTTCATGAAAGCTTCGGTTATTTTTGTCACTGATGTGTCCTGGCTTCAGTCTTACCTAGAATTGATATTGGCTTTAAAAATTTGGAATGAAATGTTTCCTTGATTAATCTATTAAAAAGAAAGCTTTTTTAAAAAGTAAAGGTGAGGAAATAGAATTGGTGGCTTCTGTGGAATAATCACTCTACTGCCAAAAAATTGCACTCTGGGAATTTGCATTTTAGACATTTTCAGATGGGAAATACATTCCAAGAATTTTCATTTTTTAAAGTATGAAAGAGATCTAACGTAGTGGGGAAGTTGCTGAGATCCTAAGTCATTATGTAGTGTATTTCAACAGTGGACATTTCAGCCCCAAACAGCTGCACCACAGTGTAATTTTAAGCTAGTGCTGTGTTCATATTTTTGCTGCTGTTGTTAATGGTGTTTGTTTTTTGAAGTTGAATTTTCAGACTTTTCTAGATCCTGATTATGAAAAATGAATGGCTTTATTCTTAAGGGTATATTTGTATTGGCCTTGATCCAGCACCAGTAATTTAATATTGTGCCTTCAGATAGAGAAAGAGCAATTTAAGGATGCTTCTTCTAACCTGTACCCCAATACATTTGGAGGATGTGTAGCTGGAGAAGACTAATTTATAAATAGCTAGCAAGAAGGAGAAAGAGAACGGAGTTGCAGTTATGGAATGAAAATTCCCAAGTAAAATAAATAACCATGTAAATGAGATTTGCTTCTCAAACAATGGAGAAGGAAATAATTATAACCTTTAAAGAAACAGATAAAATAAATGTTAAATAGATTTGTAAAAAACAAAAAGGCTGAGAAAAGGTAGGACATTGTTTCAGATAGAGAAGAAAGAATAACCTGGCTGATTTCAGTCTTAATTAAAATGGGATGCAGTTCTCAGTGAAAGCCTGAAGTAGTATAGCAGGGAACCATTCTGCTTCTCACTTAAAAACATTAATAATATTTAAAAACTGTAATATTTTAAAAGGGGAAAAAACTGGTGGGCAAGAAAGCATTCTCATGCCAAGGACTTTTTAATTGTTCTGGGAAAATGCAAATAACTCCTAAATGAGTGCTTCCCAGAAGAAATTGAGTGCTGCCCAGTCTTGTGTAATAAACGAGTAACTTTACCTATCCATTGCACGTACAAATGAACATTTTGAAAAGCCCTTTAATTTAAAACTTGATCAGATCAAGCTTTTTCATTCCACATAGTTTGTTAGCTGCACATTTATGGATTAATGGAGGAAAGCATTAAATCAGCCATTGGTGTGAATATATGGATCAATGCTGGAATTATCTCAAAGAATAGATAATCAAGTGTTTGTACTGCTTTTCCTAAGACCAATATCCATGGTCTGTTGAAAGAAGCCATAAACTAAGAATAATTGCATTACAGAAAAATATTTAACTGCTATTTTTCCTCACATTCAAATTTTCTCCTCTAATTCTCTTTATGAATAAGATTGCAACTTTAAATGCATGCATGTAAGAATAGTTGTGAATAAAGTTCAATATACGTAATGGTTGAATAGCATGTGAGATTTCTTATCAATTTTGTACTGCAATTTTTACTTCAATGCTGTATTTGAAACCTATGCCAAATGTGATTATTCCATAAAACAGGCATGCCAAAGGGACTAGTGGAAATATAAAATGGGCAAGCAAGCCAAAACACTGCAATATTCCAGGGTTGCAAACAAAATCAGAGAACAATTCTGTACCAGAATCATAAGAGTGCCCTTGGCAAATTAATAAAGCAAGAGTAATTTTGAACCAAACATACAACAATGTTCTGGATGATTAGGATTTTTTCCTCAGTTATTACAAGTGTGTCTTCTCAGTCTGTATTTAAGCTGTAATCATAATCGGAGCTAAGAGAAAGCAGTGCCCAAAAAGGCACTTCAAAATGGAAAAAGTGGCCAAAAGGATATATAAAAACACCCTTCCTCCAGCTTCTTTAACAACCCGTTATTTTTCTTTACATGAGCAACTTGTAATTGGACTTTGAAACATAATTGCTTTATGGAGCTGCATCCTCATCTGAGGTATGAATGCTCTGCTTGATCAGGAAAAATCCATTCTGCTTGTCAGTCCAGTTTTTATTTTCAGTTCTATTTTTCATGCTCTCTAAATCCCACTGTCATCCTGAACCTCATGTTTCATGCATTATAGTTAATACATTCTGTAAGCGAAAGCTACAATGGATGGACGTGTCCAAAAAGGAGTATGCATGTAAAATAGAAATTGAATAAAAGGTACAAAAATTGGGAATAAATGCTAAACAAATCAAGCTTTTCTATGGTGTGGGAGGAGCATCTGCATATTTGGATTGAGGAACTAAAGGTGTAATTCTTCATATGATGTTAGCAATAATTCAGAACTTGGCTATAAAGGATGCTCTTACCTATCAAATAGAACAACACTTTGTCTATATCTGACCTGCCAGAACAGTATGGCAGCATTGGGACCATTAATGACTGAAAGGCAGACCATGTAGAAAAGATAGCACAATAACATACATGTGACTATTTCAGTGTCACCCAGTTGCCAGTCTTGACCTGGGATGTTGTTATATCTCCCTTCTAATTTTACTGAAGGCAAGGCATTGAAACCCATAGAGAAACTTTTCCAGAGACTGTAAAAGGTTTATTGTCTTCTTATATGTCAAATTCAATGAATGTACTACATGTAAGCAAAGCTACAAGGATTTTCAGGTTGAAATAATAATATTCAGCCAATTTTTTAAAAGATGAAATGAGCCCAAATAGGACTCCAAATGGGTTCAGCAGCTTGTTGTGATATGAGACAATCTTGACACTGGATTCATTCAGTTTTGATAGCACAATAGTATGCAAACTATAACACAAATAGTCTTTATAGATGCTGTAATGAATGTGTGTAGAAGAGAATGTATTTTTAGCAGCAAATTCCAGCCTTTGAATCTTCATCATTTAACTTGTATGTAACTGATATGGAAAATAGAAATGGGTAGGAAATATCTTTCATTTCCATTTCACTGCAGACTTACGCAATTCGCATCCCTCAAATTAACCTATGAAGCAAAACTCAATTATATTTTGATAGGATATGCAATACAGTTCTCCAGCCATAAAACTTAAAAAAATGTGCATAGTTTACTGAACAGAATATATGATAGTACACTATCTGGTTTGAAATTATTTCGGCAAATATTTATATTGGAAAAATTTGTATACAAATGGCATATATGAGAAATGAATAATACACATACCCATTTGTGTGTGTGTGTGTGTGTGTGTGTGTGTGTGTGTGTACATTGATATGTTTGTAAACTGGTGAGGAAACGGGGTAAGATGAGAAATGATGAGAACGGCCTAAGATGAGAAATGAAACAAACAAACTTGAAATGGAAAGGTTCATCAATCCCAAATGGAGAGCTTGTATCGACATCTGTAGGAGTCCTTTCGTATATGCTCAAGATTTTCTAACCCTCCCCTCACTTGCCAAACAGGTTTCCTGAATGCACAGAAAGAGTCAGATTGGCGTGTGCATGGTATATTTTGACATTCTCTATGTACCATGAAATCCATGTAGGTTGAAACAGAGCTATGAATTACCATCCTCAACTGCCCCATTTCCCTGTTCCTTCAGGGAAGTGTCCTTGAGTTACTCTAACAGGCTTACGGTGTTTCTTCAGGGGCTTTTTGTTGACACTAAAGCCTGAACTTTGAGAAATAACCATTTGTAAATGTGCATCTGACTCCCATTTAATTAACCCCTCCCTGGCAGTCTCATCTCTTATTGGTACCAGAAGACTGAGGATTTCTCACTGTCAAAATGGGTTTTTCTCTCTCTTTGCAGGTTCTGTTGCTCCTGCATGTTGTGGGGTGGCACTGCAAAAATGTTGTGGAAGCGGACTAGGAAAAGTGTCAGCCTGCTTTGTTTTCTTACAGTGCAGCCTCACAAATTTGAGGGCAAAAATGAAAGCTGGACTGTGAAAACAATAATATGGCCATTATGTACTTAAGCATGTGATTAGCCTTTGGTGTTTGATGCTTGGATCCTCCTGACACTGAAATTGTTCGGTTCCTGTTTCCCATATTTTCTCTGCTGACACAATTACTCTGTACATGCTGGAGAAAGAAAAATAACACCCCTGTGGGGATTTGTTTCTTGATTACACCAAGAACCCAGATTAGTCACAGAAATTTTATAGAAACCTGTGGACATTCGCTAAGCTCATCCAAGTCACAAAAAACTTTTTGCTCTATATCTTTGGATGAGGAAACAATTATGTTTTACCTTTATATATTTGCTTTTTATGTTTGCTTTTAAAATGTGCGTATATGCATATGCCTGTACACCCACACAAACATATGAAATATATAATATTCTTAAATTCTATTTGACATTGACTTAATGTGTTGAACTTCGCTCTTTGAAGCATGAGTTTACTGACATTTTAAGTGTTTTCTTTAACTTTTTTTTTCCGCAGACATACCTGTCTTTTTTCATTTTGTTGTACAAATAGATGTTTCAGTTTCAAAACCTGATTTCTGTGTGCATCAACTGTGCAAACGATGAAATGATATGTATGTAGTAGATAACCCAACCTCTTTCTGCTCGGCTTCTTTAGGAAATATGTGGCACCCACTATCCTCTCAGCATCGCTTTCATTGTAGTGAATGAATTTTGTGAGCGCTTCTCCTACTATGGAATGAAAGGTAGGTTTTTTTACACAGCCTTTGCTCGGGGAAACTCAGATGCTTTTTCCCATTTATTTAGATGGAAGAAAGGCAGGGAGAAATTAATGGCTGGAATTGGGGGGGGGGCGAAAAACGTTTTGCTTGATTTCTCACCCAAGATTTCAGTCAGATTTATAAATCTTAATGGCCTGTGCTAAATGTAAATGCTAATGTGATAGACAGAAGGATCATAAATCTAGAGTGTTGGCAGCAAAATAAAGGTTGTTTTAAAGAATGTTCTGCAGATGATGGGACCAGCACTGAAGTCTGAGGGAGAAACTCTTGGCCTAGCCAGAGTTTCTCAACCATGACCTTTTCCAGCTGCAGGGTATTCAGTTCCCAAAAGTCTTCAGCCCTCATATTGTTGCTCAGAATTCTGGGCATGAAAACCCACTTATCTAGCGCTACTAGATCTAGATTGCAAAAAAATGCAGATGGCTACCAGATGGTTAAAAGGCATTAGAATTTTCTATATCGATTTGCTCTGATCTAGTGGTTGTCCGGAGAGTCCAAACCGGCTGACCCATCACACATCTGGAAGGATGCCTGGACTGAGAAAGCTGCCTCAATAACTAATTTCTCCAACTTTTCTCCTGTGGCAGGCCCTATGATTTTTATCTCTGGTATGATGGTCAACATTTAGAAAGGACACTTTGTTCATCACTCTATTTTTCTGCCACTGATAAACTTTGTTTCTTCTGTTACTGTTAAAGGCACAAAGCTATTATCGAGTGGCAATAGATAGAGAATCATAGACATAACCCTGGAGAAAAACTGTGGCAGTTAGCAAAACATGATTTAAGTGCAGAAAAGAAAGAAAATGTCAGAAACAAACTTGAATGGAGTCTGATTTAACTCTTTTTGATGTAAGACGAACGGAGGAACAGTGATGTCAGATTTTCGAGATTCTGCTACTATATCAATAAAGTAGGGTTCTACTTTTTCTTGTAGCATCTGTTTGTTGATGTGGTGTACCTGAAAGGGTTGGCACAATACTACCTACTACAGTATTATAGACTGGACCTAAATACTATCATACATTTTGGAGGCCTGGATGGACATAGAAGGGAGAAATCCACTCTCAGAAATATGCCTACCCATGTTTTATGTGTGGTGGTATCAGTAAATAGCCCAGGGCAGAGACGATGGGCAGGCTATGGTCATCCAGGATACTCTGATGACATTCAGAAGCACTGCTTCACAGAATACTGGATGTGAGACCTTGTTTATAAAGTTGGGCTCTCAGGAACACTTGGGACTCTCACTACTGTTCTAGTCTCCTTGCTAAATTGCAATATCCCTGCCTGAAGTCCTTGAATGTGACCAGATAGGTGGTGGTGGAGTTCCCCAGGCTTAAAACTGTAGGGGATACCTCCCAGATTTGTGGCACCTGTTTGAGGAACAGGTAGTAGTCATGATCAAGAGTGCTTTTATACAACTTTGTCTTGGGTGCAGTTGTGCTCTTTCTTGGACCAAGATGTACTGCTTATGGTCACTCATAGTTGAATTGCCTCTCAAGAAGACTACTACAATGTGCTCTATGTGGGGGCTGTCCTTGAAGAACATGCAGAAGCTACAACTGGTCCAGAATGCATTGGCATCAGAAATTATGGATGGACCTCAGGATGCCGCTGTTGCATCTTTGTTTCATGAGATGTACTGACTTCCAGTGTGGTTTCAAGTGCAAATCAAGTGCAAATCTGGATGATAGTTGTCTCCTATCATGCCTTTCAAATCACAGGGCCAGGTTTTGTTTATTCTACTAAATTGGAGAGGTTTGCTTTGAGTTCCAGACAAAGAATGTCATCTAGCAGGATCCAGAAAATAGACCATTTCTGCCACAATGTGGCAGAAATTTGGAATCCCATACCCTTTAGATTGACTCTGATCTTACCAACTTTTCAGAAAGCTCTAAATATTTGGATGTGTTTCTGGCTTGGAGGTCAAGCAGTTGTTCAAAGCCAATGAGATTTTATTTTATTGTTGATTGAGCATTGTCCTTAGCTGCTATTGTAGGCCTTTTATACTGTTATTCATTTATGTTTACATTGTATTGTGTTTTTTTAGGTATTATTAACCTCTCAGAGTCATTTCAACAAGATGATCAACTATATAACATATTTTAATAAATATTTGTGATATCCATTATCCTGTATTTTCTTCTTGTTATGTTTCTTCCCGCAGCTGTCCTGACTTTGTATTTTCTCTACTTTCTGCATTGGGATGAAACAACTTCCACATCTGTATACCATGCTTTCTCAAGTTTGTGTTACTTCACACCAGTCATTGGTGCTTTCATTGCTGACTCCTGGCTGGGAAAATACAAGTAAGAATGAAATATGCTGTCTGTGCATATAGACTTTCCCTTTCTTATAGGCTATTCCATTTGTATTGTCAGGAACAATTCAGAGGAATGCGGGATCCATCATCGGGAAGAGAAACTGCCAATCTGAAGAGGAACCATAGTGCTTTACCTCACCCTTCTGGTCAGCAATAGCTCTTTTCCCCAACACTTAGAAGAGCAACAGAGAAAGAAGGGTTGTAATTTTGGTAGAAAAATGCTTGTCTCATCCCTATCAGGAACCACAGACACGTTTTTGGCTTTCTGATTATAAATGCACCTGCCTTTGGCTGATAAAGTTTACCCACTTTTCTTTTCTTTTTCTTTTTCCTTCATAGAACAATCATTTATCTCTCCATTGTTTACGTTATTGGACATGTGATCAAATCAGTTGGGGCAATACCAAGTGTGGGAAACCAGATTACTCATGTGTAAGTAATGAAGAAATGAGCCTGCTGTGTTTTGATAATGTTACTATTAATTAACTTGTATTAATGAGCAGTGCGTTCAAATGTACTTTGTTGCGAGCGTTATGTGACTCTGTCAGACCTTTTTGTTATCTGGGCATAATGAGTTTTATCCCTGTCAGGTCTGGATATCATAGCCTTGACAGCTGCCGGTGCCTGCCTTTGGAAAATGTGACAGTCTTGATTCTTAGGGTGCAAAGATTTGTTCCAGGCTTGACTTCATGTGTTTCAGTGGTGAGAGCACTGCTTGGAATTCACTACTCAGCTGCTGATTAGGCTCTATCTACGAATGAGGGGCCCTTGACCATCGCCATTCAGCATGATAAGGGGAATTTTGTTTACTATCGCAGAGCAAATACATACAAATATAAAGTGAACCACAGTGTTTTCAAGTGTGTTTATTTTTCAGAAATGAAGAGTCTGTGCAGTCACCTTAGAATCCTACAAATCCAACTTCGTAATGTTGCTGCAAAATTATTAGTTGTGTTATAATTTTGATTCTTTCCCCTACTAATCAGGTTGTCTCTAAATATTTTGACTTTAGTCGCCTAATCTCTCGTCATTGGCAATTTTGGCTGAGATTGGTAGGCACTGAAGTCCAAAGTACTTGGATGCACCAGGTAGCTTAACACTATTTGAGTTAGAGAAAACATGTGAGGAGTTTTTGTTCTTGCGTTTGATGAAAAACCACAAACATGGAAAATTATATTAAAATTAAATATGTTGCTCTTTATGTGATGTGAAGTGCACATTTTATCATGGAGATCATGATCTGGCTGGTGAGTATATGGCATAAAGTGCTATACCGACCAATGTTTGAATATGTTTGAAACTTTGGAAAAAGTGCCAAGAAGAGCAATTAAGATAATTAAAGGCCTGGAGACTAAAACGTATGAAGAACAGTGCAGGATTTAGAAAAGAAGGACTAGGGGTGACATGATAGCAGTATTCTAGTATTTGAGAGGCCACCACAAAGAGGAGGGGGTCAACCTAGTCTCCAAAGCACCCGAAGGCAAGACAAGAAACAATGGATGGAAATTAATCAAGGAGAGAAGCAACCTGGAATTAAGGAGAAACTTCCTAAC
>JANHFL010002448.1:102079-119118 GCA_032468155.1 Oxyrhabdium leporinum | reverse complement strand
AAGGTGCCACTGCCCCACCTTGCTGTGAGTGATGCTGAGTTGGCCACACCCACCTAGTCACATTACCCCCACCACTAAGCCACGCCCATAGAACCGGTGGTAAAAAAAAATAGATTTCACCACTGATACACATACTCATTAACTTAGATGTCCTTGCCCACAAGAGCAAAATAAGTTTTCCAATGAAATGGACAGGGTGAAAGAGAAACAAAAGAGCTGCCTGTTCCCATTTTAAAACAACTTGTTTCCAATATGCAAGGCAAGCCAACCACTGAAAGGACAACTGGCAACCATTACCAGGCATGCTGTGCCAGGCTATTTGCAGAGATAAAAATTCTGGATCAAGAGCTTAGGGATTGGAACCCAAGAATGTCTCCATCATCAGTTTTCTTCCTCGATCTTACCTTTTTCAATATGCATGCATAAATATACCTTATTTCACATCAAAGAAACCCATGCTGCTCTGAAACTTTGGTTACACACCTTGGTGGAACAGGCTTTGCAAACAACGAGACGCTTCCATTGCCTACTTTTGTTTCAATCCCATGCCAAATTAAAATGCAAAAGGATAAGAATTTTAGACTCTGTTAAGTCAACCTTCTTTAAAATATTCATGGGCCTACCTCTGGAAAAGAGAAAAGAAAGGCCACCAATACCCCTTCTTTGTCTTTCAACTGCTAGACCACAGTCCTAAGCTGGTTTGTGATGTTCCTAACAATATATGCGCAAATGCAAAGTGTTCCTAAAGAAATACTGCCTGATGTGGAAAAGATGGCCTGATCACTAACTCTTACTCCATCTTCTTCATCCTAAGAATAAAATTCAAATATTGGATTTACACTGTTGTAGTCCAACTCCCTTCTCATGAGAAGACCTATTCTGAGATATCCACTAAATAAACAATCACTGAATTGTTTAATTCAGAGAAACAGGATCTTATACACACATACTGAGAGTTTATGCACCACAGACAAATTCTTTGGATGTCCAATCATTCTTGGCCAATAAAGAATATTCCAATACACAAACACACCAAGGGCCAACTTACTTACCCTGTGTTAGAGTAAGCATGGCAAAGCAACAGAAAATAGAGGCAGCTCTTCTCATACTGAAGCAGGGCCCCTGCCTCAACTCCAAGGAAGAAGGTTGTTCTCAGCCTGTAACACTTCAGTTTTGCTTCAGTGAAAATCTAGCAGCATGCAAAATAAATTTTTAACGAGGCAGCCACTTCCTGGCAGCCTCCTGGAAGAATGTGATCCAACAGGTCTACCCACCTGATCTGTTCTCTGCCGTCCCCTCCAATAACCACACCTTACTGGACTTCTGTCCCTTCCTAACCTGGTCAGTCTTTGGCATCACACTCATTTAAGTTTGAGCAAGAATTATGTACCATTTCTCAGAACAAGGTGCTGTTTCCAAGGAGGCAAAAAAATAAATTAGTACTAGTCTGAATGCAGAAATATGATGACGGCATTATCAACCTTCCCCTATTGTGTGCTCTCAGATGCCAGACAAAAAAAGGCATAGAACAACGATATAGAATGTTTGCAGTGCCATTCATTGTGGAATCAATGGAAAACTTTGTATAACTACCAAAAACAATGAATATTTGTTTTATATTTGTCTAGTTCATAATGGGAAATTTACTTTTCTCCAGCAACACTACTAGTATAAAGCAGATTTCAGCAGTTATTCCAGTTTCCTTTCTCAATTCAACAATTTATTTTCCAAGAATTACCCAAGGAGGCATTTGCTGTATTTTTTTAATGTTCACATTTTTTTCCTACCCAGATTCAAAAACCACTAATGTGTCACATTCTAAGGTAATTAAAATGGCTGCATTTAAATCATCAAGTTGGACTACCACTGCAGAATGCAGAAGAATGTTGGCATTAGAGCAAAGGAAGTTCTCCCAAAAATATATATATAAATAACAAAAAGAAACCCAGTGAAAGGATGATATGGTAAATTCATTGAAGAAAAGCCATTGCCCCTTCTTACAAACTCTGTCCCCTTGTTCAGCATTCTCAATCTGGTATTCCCCAGAGGCACTGGAAACTCTCACAATTCACAGCTGTGCTCCAATACTTTCGGAGGCACCAAGCTGGATAAGGGTGCCCTAGTTTTAATATGCCTTTCAATTAGATGTAGGATTCCCAAGCAATTGTGCTACCATAAAGCATACATAAATCAACAAATAAAAATGGCAAAGTGCTCTGTCAGCTGCAGCATTGAAATATTCAAATTTTAAACATTTAAAATAAAAAAAAAACCTTCTCAAATCTCATGAAATTTCATTCTTAAATGAAATCCTACATGGAAAGATTACTAAAGTCTTATATAACTTGGTGACTTTATGAGATTTCTCATGGTTTTGATCTATTAGGTATTATTATTACTATGGGTAGTTGCACAATCAGTCTGATGTTTAATTGGATAACATATATATTCATCTGTTGAGTCCTTACCAAGAACCTGGGATAGGTAGAGGTTCTTGTCTGAATAATTATTAGTAGTATTAGTATTTTCTGGTGTACGGGAACCATCTTCAAAGCAGACTCCAGAGCCAATGCATTGAAAGGTTTTTGTGCAAATAACATGATTAAACTTGGACTGAACAGAAGCTGGGAGCTTCCGGCTCACTAAAGAAATTCATTATCTTACTGTTGAGACATAAGTACAGTAAAGTGTTTTGCATCTGCCAGCTGATCACAGCTGATTTTTTAATGACTTTATCCTTTCACAGAACTGGATTTAATTTGCAGCTAGACTCTGTATAATAACTAGCTATTGTACAGCTCAAAAGGGATATGCATATGAATGGGACCATATTCACTTTTCTTTTATTTGTGTGTGTGTGTGTGTGTAATTTTATTAAAACTTTAAACAAGTTAACACAAACTAATAGAAAGTAAGAAAGGAATCAAAGAAAAAGCAAAAGGTGCAAGAAAAGGAGAAAAGGTTAAAGAAAAGTTAAAATGGAAAAGAAAGGAAAAAGCTTCTGGTGTTCTTCACAATCATAAATTCAAATATATTTTAATCTCTTTAGTTATAACATATTAGTTATAACATTTCTATAACCTATCCCACCTAATCATCATCATCATCTTCCTAGCATTATTCCCGCAAGTGCAGGGTCCACCTTTCGGATTGATGAACACCATCTTGCATGATCAAATGCAGCATCCAGGTCCAACTGGGTAACTTGCATGTCTGCATTTATTGTGTCTTGCCATATTTACTTCGATCTTCCATGTGGACATTTGCCATCTGTGTTAAAGTGGAAGGAGAGGCAGGCAACGGTGTAGGGTGCTGCTCATTGGACATGGCCATACCAAACTAGGTGTTTCTCCTGCATTTCTTCAAGTATTGACCCAAAGCACACATTCTGGTGAAAGAGAAGTTCCTTGAGGATTGGCTTCAGCATGAGTTGGAAAGCTCAGAAGACTAAACCTCTGGTCCCAGTGACCGACCCAGACTGGATCCTGCAACATTATCTTGGGATGCATATATTTGCCTTCATTCATATTGACACAAAGCCTGTTTGCTGCCTTACTGTTTCATTGCTGACATGATCAAGAATAGAAACACCTAATGACCAAACAAAGCATGTGCATCTACCCTGCCCAATCAACACACTTCAAAATGAAGTCACAACAGTTTTATTTTCCATTTTTGGGCATATCCACATTTCCATAGGTATGTATGAAAATGCATGTGTACTCCACTACATTTTATGGGGTTGTTATATTTATATAATGGCAAGAACATGTTTCTTCAGCAGGACCCTCTTTCCTACCTTTCCTACTATTTTCAACATATAAATGTCCTTTGTATGTCAGTGGCAGCTAATTCATACTGACTACAGAAGAATCTCCACATTTAGTTCAAATGTCAACCACAACCATTTCAGTCCTAATCATGCAATATTTAACATTTGGGTAATTTTAGCTCAGACTTCAGGTGGAAACAACAAAGTCTGTTGATTTCTGAGCAGTCCAAACAACTGATGTAAGTTATACAAATTTACATTGGCAAGGTGGTCAGATTAACTGCTTGAATCAATGCAATCAATAAAAAGAATACATCTAGGTTTGTTTCTACTTGGAAACTACTTCTAGTTTGTGTTCAAGACAGAAAGAAATGAAATAATTTGCTGATTAAGTAAGTCTATTGTTATAGAAATGTCTAGTATACTAAGTACATAAAAGTTGAGGCTATATAGTACTATTTTTTTCTCCTACACTGAAAAAAGTTGGAAATTAATACTTTTCCCTCTTTTTTTCCTCTACTCACACTTTTCTTTTCACCTTTTCTCTTCCCCATTTCCCTTCCATTTATTTTCATTTGTATTTTATATTATGAAACGTAATTTTAAAAATGATGTAAAAAAAGAAGAAAGAAACACTGAGACAGAATATACTCTTCTGCACCACTATTCTGGCTCTCTCAAGAACAAATAAAGGCACTTTACTTCCCCCAGATCTTTAAATGATGTATTAATTCTGCTGTGGTAGTTTTAATATCATATTATTGTTTTATTTTTATGTTTTATTGTTTTCTTCCTGTATATTTTATGATTTTTTCTTACTTCTGAAGTACCCAACATACAGTATATCACATTGGCATGGTTGAAATTATGAAGAGAGCTTTCACTTAGCTCATTTTTCAAGTCGTTGTTGCATATGACATTGTCTCAGAGAAGCATTTGTGGTTTCTGACGGGCAGGTGAAAATGGCATGATTTCTGTCAAAGAGCAATTGGAGAGCATCTCATTCATTCAATAGCAGGGGCATGTTGGTTGGAGGATTCTGGGAGTTGAAGTCCATGCATCCTAATCCAGATGACCAGTTAGAAGCTGGTACCTATATGGGAGTCCTCATTAGGTAAATATCCAATCAGAGTTCTGGGCAGGACACCTACATGTTCACATGCACCTGCATACAGAGTTAATGAATATTCAGATAATACAATTTCCTTTCAGGTTTGCCAATTTAATCCCCAAAGTGATGTGAAATCAAACACCTCCAAACATATTTTTTTCAAAAAAAACCCCTGTGAGTTAAGTCAGAGACTTTGATAAACATATTTTTCCTGAATCAGTTCAGAACTCAATTCAATATTCCAAAAATCTGAATTGGAGGACTTTATCTGATTTTTTATTTTTTTAATTGTTTTTGGTAGTGACTGATATTCAAATTGGATTAAGGTAAATCTGAATACTCTGTAATATACAGTACATGCATATACAAAAATGTATATAAACAAAATGTAGTTCCAGCACAAAGTACCAACACTGACTCTAGAAATCTGTTGAAAACCTCCAGAACATTCCAAAAATATCTGGATCTTAGCTTCAATGAAAAAAGAAGAGAATCCCCATATTTATTGCCAGCAAATTCAACAGTTACCAGTCTTACCATGGAATACCTAACTAATCTTGAAAGTGCCTAACCATCTTTACTCTGGTACATGCCCTGCCCTTGAAGACTGATACAGAAAAATTCTCCACCAAGAGAGAGAGTGCATCTGTGACTCTGAACAGAAAAAAATAACAGTGCTTGTATTACCAACACATTCATCATCACCATTACTGCATAAATACCCAGGTTGCACAGGACAGTTCTACCCCTTCCTGCAGATTGCACATACTAACCCCTCTGAAACATATACTGTAATGTTGCCAGATTTCTGCAGCAGCGCTTAAAATCCATTAGATCATGATTGTGTCATAAACTAGTCTTAACAAGTCGTAAACCATCATAAGGAGGGTGGGTACAAGTAATTATATATAATATATACCCATCCTCCTTATGGTGGTTTACGACTGTAATAAGTATTTGATTGCCGAGTTCTTCATAATTGCACTGAAGTGAAAAAACTAACAACATTACAGTCAGAAATTTCTATAAAGTGTAGTCCAAGTTTTTTTTCTAAATTAGAAACTAACATAATCATGTCAGGAGCCAGCAGGGAAATTAATTATTTAAGTGCTAATCCAACCATCAAATATATAAGTATTAGCATATATTTCTTTAATTTATTTTAACTCTTTGCTCCCACTAAGGAGTATACAGAGTCATTTAGAAGTTTTTTTTAAAAAAAATGTATCAAGATGGGATTCAAGATTAATGCCAAAGCCATGTTGTGAGTTTTGCAGGTGAATCGGGATTGAATTGTCTCCTTGAATCAGTTCCAACACCAAGAAAGCCACACATAAGCAATGTAGGTATAAGTAATGTAGAGTCACTTTGTGACTGAGGTAGCATATAAATTGACAAATAATTAATAAATAAATGTGGAATTTAATCTTCTTTTCCTGAGATCTCTTCAATTCTGGCAGTCATCCTGCCAAAGTACTGCCTCATAAATATAAATCCAAGTGGATTTACCTAAAAATGTGTCACTAGATATGATGACAATGGCAGGAATACTTTGGCTGATCCTCATCCATCCAAAGGTACCCTCCTCATATACCATAGATCCATCTGCATAGAATTAATTCCTCATGAGATGCTACTGGCCTTACTATCAGTTGAGTATCCTTAGATGCTCACTCTTTTTATAGTTTCTCATATATCAAAGGACTGAGTTAATTTGACTAGCTACAAATTAGGGATCAGATCATGACCCAGACATGTTCTGCAATTTTAATATAAAAATATCTATTCTAAAAAGTAGTTAATTTATTATTAATTCATTAAAGCCTAGTTTTTATTTAGTTTCTAATTTGATTTTAAACTCATTTGGTTTACTGAATTGTATTTATTTTAGAAGCATTATCCCATTACATACCACCAAGGTCAATATAGTATAAGAAAAGAAATGTTCAGTGACTGAACTGAGAGGTTTTAAGGAGCTTATCAAAAAAAAATTTGCATGCACAAGTGTGTTTCCTAGACTATAAAAATACAAATTTGAGTTTGACAGAATTCAAACTGAATTGCAAGCATTAACCTAGAATATTTGTAAATGAGAACAATATTAAAATTTATAATTGCTCTTAAAGTATTTTTCACCTGGCACCATAATAATTTTCCTAATTCCAAGTATAAGAGCAAGAAATGAGAAACTGGGGCCCACCAGACATTGCTGAACTAGAATTCCTAGCATGACTAATGGAATGGAAGGGCTGGGAGTTATAGTTGATGCTTGAGAACTTTGATATTGGAAAAGGCTCCTGAGAATATCATGGATAGCCAAGAAAAGAAACAAATGTATAACCAAGGAGTTCAACCCTGAGTTTTCATTTGAGATATCAATGATCAAACTATCCAACATCAGGCACATTATGTGAACACCTAGCTCTTTAAACAAGACTATAATGCTAGAAAAGGTGGTAAGAAAGAGGAAGATGAGAAGCAGCAAAATGGATGGACTCAATTAGAGTAATGAAGAGTATACCATTGGAAGACTTGAAGGACCAGGTTAGGGATAGCACTTAGACATACATACATACATACATACATACATACATACATACATACATACATACATACATACATACATACATACGGAAAAAGTTCAGAGAAGAACAACTAAGCTGACTAAAGACCTGGAGACTAAATCATATGAAGAACAGATGCAGTTTTTCAGTCTGGCTAGTCTAAAGAAAAGAAGAATTAGGGGTAACAAACATGATAGCAGTATTCCAGTATTTGAGGGGCTGTCACAAAGAAGAGGGGGGGGTCAAATTATTTTCCAAAGCGCCAGAGTCCAGGATAAGAAACAATGGTTGGAAACTAATCAAAAAGAGAAGCAACCTGGAATTAAGGAGAAACTTCCTAACAGTGAGGACAATTAAGCAGTGGAACAGCTTGCCTTCAGAAGTTGTAGGTGCTCCATCACAGCAAGCTTTTAAGAAGAGACTGGACAGCCACTTGTCTGAAATGCTAAAGGGTCTCCTGCTTGAGCAGAGAGTTGGACTAGAAGACCTCCAAGGTCCCCTCCAGCTCTATTATGATTGATTTATAGTTGGAACCTATACAATCCCAAGACAATATAAAAAGTATTTTCCATAAATGTTTGAATTGGCTAGTAAATCTCTAGTAAAACAAGAGACTGTAACAATAAGGCAATAGAAAATCTTAAATGGCACAAAGACAGCTTGGGCAGTTTTTATTTTCTCATACATATTATTTCCCAGATTAACTCCTTATTCAAGGAAACATAAGAATCAATCAATCAATTACAATCACATTTATTTGATATTATTGTTTTGTATTTTATAATAGTCTATACTATTCAGATAGTTTCAATTATTGGGCAGTTTAACATACAAACAAATAAGTGCTAAAAATAAATTATATAGCAATAACACAAATTCAAATTCCACCTAATAGGTTAACCTAGTTAATAACTTCAGCTTTCAAAAAGTTGTGTAAAGAAATAAAATAAATACTATACAGCTTCCTTAAACTCATTGAAAAGCACATTTTTTTCTTAGCAACCGTGTTCCATAGTCTTATTCCAGAGTGATTAAGTGTGATTTTGCTGCATTGGGCTAGCAAATTTATTTGCATTACATATTTGATAGTGGGAAGCAAGTTCCAGATGATCTAGTCCCAGATTCAGTTTCAAATTCCCAATAACCATTTTTCTAGAATGTGGAAGCACCATCAATATTGCTCTTGAATATAGTATACATATTGGTGCTGATACACAGAAGCTGGGGTCACTTGTTAGCACCCACTACCCCATCAGCATTGCCAGAGCAGATGCCTTGTTCACAACCCGTTTCCACCCCCACCAATAAGGTGCTACTTGGGCCTCATTGGTGACATAGTTACAACAGCTGGCCATTCCTTTGTATACCTTTTAGAGAATGGGTGTACTTATTGCCAACTGCAGCATAAAAGTCAAATGGTTATTAGCTCACAATCTATTACTGCAGAGTTTGCACTGGGAAAGTCTATTCACTGGGAAGAGATATAAGAAAGCTGGAGGTTCTGCCACTTTCCCTTTTTAATAGAAAAATGTCTTCTACTGTCATTAGCTGGTGATGGCATCATAATGAGTCATAAACTGAGTCTCTGCCTCAAGAATGTACAGATGAATGGGGTAGCTCGGTGCTATGCTACGAAAGGCAATAAGCTACAGATCCAACCAAAATCTCACTTCAACGTCACTTCTAGCATGTTTTTGAGACTGAAGACTTATATGACATTACTGATCCAACTTGATGTTTGCTTATTTTGTTGGCTGAAAGTCCATTAGAAAGAAACGGGAAAGGATGACTTCCCTGCATGGTTCCTATTGCAGGATTTGGGCTTGCAAATTGCATACTGCTTAAGAGTCCTCACTAACATGCTTCAAAAGACTCTGTTACAGAGTTAACAGGTCTGCCCCCCAAGACTTCCCCTGCTCTTCCCCCAAGTCTTTTTATGGTGCTGAGATTCTCATCCCTATTTGAAGGATTTTGTCAATGACGGGCCTGAGTCTGATTGCTCTTGGAACGGGAGGAATCAAACCCTGCGTAGCAGCGTTCGGGGGAGACCAGTTTGAAGAAAAGCATGTAAGAACTGTGTTTCTTTTCTTCCATGTCGTTTCTTTATCTTTACGTGACATTATATGTATTTTACATCTTCTTCTTGTTTTTGCAGTAGAATGATCAATGGACCAGAGGTCCCATATCAAGAGTAGTTTGGAATGTTCTTTTAGAAACATTTGCTCATCCTCCTTTTGTATGTGCAAAAGATACAAAAGCAGATGTCTTATTCAGTTTTGATGCCTTATTCAATTGTGATGCCTTGTTCATAGAGATATGATAAAGAAATACCTTACGTTTCTATCTAGCCCATTATTGGACAAAACTGGTAGCAATTCTACCAATACCATTTGGTGGCTTCAGATAGTTCAAACTGCAACAGCCTGTGTAGACTCTGGCAATTGCCAGTAGCACTGTGTTACACCTGCATTGGCTTTTTGGTGCAATTTAAAGTGCTGGTATTAATCTGTAGTGCTTGGCACCAAATTACATCCAGGATTAAGTGAATGTCCCTGTTTAAATTTATATCAAATGTAAACAAACCAAGAAACACCTATGCCAGCAAAAACCTGGGCTTGAAAATTAAACAAATGAGCAGCTTCCTAAGCTTTTAAGCCTTATTTTTCTTGGCACATATGTATTGAATAGTAATAGCTTTTCAGAAAGCTTCCATCACTCTAATAGTACTTCACATAGGAGAAGAATTCTAGATAGCCTGTCCCTTCCCTTTCTTTCTCTTTTTCTGTGCCTTCCTGTACATGGAAATTTGCAAAGAGTTTGTATAGCCACCCATCTCAAGTATACACACATAAACATCTATACATACATGTCCATGAGTATATATGTATATGTATACACATATGTGTGCCTATGCATGTTTTCATTTCATCCAAGTCGAAAATATCTTAAGGAGTGTTCAATAATAGGATAAAAAAACCCCACAGAGACTCCAAATTTGGAAAAATCCAGATCTCAAGAAATCAAAGAGCAGCTCAGTTAGAAACAGCAGCTGAGTTACTGTTACATCTCATAAATAACCTTAAAATTAAATTCAAAACACCTGTTAGAACAAGCTGCATGGAAGATCAATAAAAAGCCAAGCGTTCTAGAATTTATTTTTATCTTGCCTTTATCATTTTTATAAATAACTCAAGGCAGAGAAGATGCCTAATACTTCCTTCCTCTTCCTATTTTCACCACAATATTAACCCGGTGAGATGGGTTGGGCTGAGAGAGAGCAACTGGTCCAAAGTCACCCAGCTGGCTTTCATGCCTAAGGTAGGACTAGAACTCCCAGTCTCTTGGTTTGTAATCTAGTCCCTTAACCACTAGACATCAGATGCTGGAATTACTCTAGTGCAAACTTCTCAAGATGTGCAAGAAAACCAGATAAGTATCCTTCAGAGTAACTCTTTAGTGTTTTTTTAAAAAAAACCTCTAGAAATGGAGAGCCCACAAACTGTTGTGCACCTCTTGCCTTCAAGAACCTTTTCCTTATATTTAAACAAAATATATATCCATTTCTCTGATCCCAGTTTCTGTGACAATACAAATATAGATCTGACCATCCTCCACATGACACTGCTTTAGCTACCAGCATCTTTGAACACAAAATTTAGAAGAAAGTGTTAAAAAGAAATCATATTAGACAAATTGGGAACCTTGTATTAATTACAGCACAGTAATAACACCTGAGGGCTGAATCATTCTCATAAGTGCAACATTTATGAACAATAATAATTATATTTTGTAATCATCCTTTAATTAATACATAATTGGATGTGATTATAATGGCAACAGCCCTTGTTTTTTAAATGCTTCACAAATTTCCTTCACGTTAATCACTGATCTTCTCTGAGTGGTTAAATATTACCTTTTTTGACTATGCAGTTTGCTAATTGATTGCTAAAAGCTAATGCTTAAGCAGCTTGATAGACCTTTGAATGTTCCCAACCAAATTCACAAACTCTGAGTGAAGAAACAGTTTCCTCTTCGGCAGATCAATATCATATGGCCTCTGCCCGAACCAACTATTCTTAACTAAAATGCACCAAGTTTAACTTTTTCACATTGGCAAACAAAAATTAGAAGGAATTTCTATTTTTTAATAAATTAGAATGTGGTAGTACCCTTTCTTACTGAAAATGTACTACCAGCCTCATTCTAATTCTCTTCAGGTCAAGAAATGTAAGTTCATTAGGTAAATATGAAAGCTCTACGTGTAAAAGAGGGGACATTTGTCACTCATCCAGTTTCTACAAATAAAGTAAGATTAGAATGAATTGGAAAGCATCCTTCCATGACTTGGTTCCTAAGACAAGTTGAGTTAAAATGAATACATTTCATGCATATGGGTAGTCCACCTTTCTCTAATCTTCTAAAATAGATTGCAAGAAAGGAAGCCAATATATCTGAAACTCACAACCACTGGGGAAAAGTTCTAAGAGTTACATGACATCTAGAGACAACCTAGTTAAGAAAGGCTGTTGATACAGAAGGATAGTGATCTATAGCAGTCCTCCATAACCCAATATCTGGCCTTGGCTGTTGTAGACAGTGCCTTCAAGATGTATTGTATTTCAATTCTCACAACCCCTATAATGCAGTCTGAGATTTTATGGAAATCAGCCAAGAAGGTGCCGGGGGAAAAAAGTGGGGATAAAGAAATGAAAACTGAAATAAATAGAATAACAGCAAGATAACTATCTTTTCCAAACTCCTCTCTCCATCCCCATCCATCTTGCCTAAGGATGATGAAGGTTCAAATTGAATAAATCCAAAGGATACCAAATTGGATAATGTTTAATATGGGGTACATATGGTTATTATTAGCTTCCATTGCTGATCTGGTCTTTATGCAGATGACTGGAATCATCACATGGAATTTTAACTCTCCTTGTTTCAGAGAATGTGGGGATAATTTTAAACCTTTATATGCCAGGTCATCATTCATCCAATTATTCAATATGGAGAGTCATGTGAAACTTCTATGCATTTCTTTCTATTCACTCCAACCTGGATCAGATAATTTAAATATAACTCTATGACTTCCCCTGTTCTATGCAAATGATTAAATGCAAACCACCCACTGAACCATGAGAATATCACATATTCTTGCATGCACAAAAATAACTATTTGTGCAGCATTAAGATTATTTTCCATGGCGCGATATAGCCTCAATCCAAATACGGTTAGGCAAGCAGCTACAAAAAAATCCAGTGACTATTTCTTCTGACATCAGGTTTAGGATGCTCAATTTTTTGTCCCAAGATGTATATCAGATATTTATAACCCAACTCCTATAGTTGAAAATAATTCATACATGTAGGGAAACATATGAAGGTTGGTACTAGGGCAACTGAAAGTGACTTCAGTGCAATTACATCTGCTTAGAAAGGCATACTGGAAATTTCTAATATCTCCACTCATTTTGAAGCCTAATGAGATGCCTAGCAAGTCACCAAGACAATACAGCAAAAATCACCCTTTCAAAAGTTCAGTAGTTATTGTTGCAGTTTGAAGTTACGGGCTCCTTCACGTTGTGTGGTCCTCAAACACAAGCATCTTCAAGCAAGCTACATTCTAAGAATCTGAAGGGATTTGATAATCCCTTGAGTCAGCCTTAGAAACAGGTAAGCAAGCAAAGTATATTATTAAAACTTCAGGAGATAACCAAAAGCAAGTATTAAATCCTGTGAATTGCCATCAGTCAGCTTAGTTTCAACCACCACAGAGTAGCTGCTGAAAAATAACAACTGCAAACAGTGTTCACTCAGACATGAGTATGAATGTAAGCAGCCACTGCCTGAATATTCATAAGGTATTTAGAATGACTTTGAGGTTGACCTGTGTGGTGCCATCAGCGGTACCTATTTGGACATAGTGCACCTGGAAGGGCTAAAGGATAGGTAACCTGTGGGTAAAATGTTAAAACCAGTCAGATTCTGGGGGAAAAAATATTAGCAATAGCATTTGCTTCCTAGCATTAGAGAGTCACAATGAGACAAACACTTTTTAGAGTACTTCGGTTTATTTTTACTTGTCCATTTCTTCATGTACATATGTACATATAATTAGTAAACCCCAAACCAAATAAAACTAAATTATACTTGCTATATTTAGTTAGGCACTAAAGTTTCAGTATACCCTAATTATGGCCTATACCTCTGACAGCTCTGGGTTTGTTTGGTTTTTTTCTATATTTGAGCTAGAGGATAGGATTGAGCTTTTAGTAGAAAATATTGTCACACCTCACCTAGTTCTCAAGCTTATTTTATTCTTCCAAAAGGAAATTAGTCTAATTTTGGGGATCTCCATTCCTAACTGGTCCCATCTCTTTTGGACAAAGGCAGGCTGTATAGCCAATAATACTTCTGCAAACCGCAGAGGCATTGGTTGGTATTTTAGATGAACAAGTGAGAGCAGCAGTAAAATGTGGCAATTTAGCCTTGCTTTCTAATGACAGTCTCTTGCTCTAGGTTTTTGGAGATCAAGCCAACCACATTTTCCAGCAAGGGACAGGGAGAACATTCTTCCCCTGCCCTCCAGTCTCTCATGCTCATTGCCATGGCATTCATAGCTGCTGAATATGCTTACTCTACATTTTGATGGCTTTTTTTCCACCCAGCCTTAAAGAAATAATTGCTTTTTGCCGATGCCAGCATTCCTCTGTGCAAGCTAATAGCTTACACTTGTTACCTAATGACCCTGTTTTGGTTCCCGTCTTGTAGCACTCATCCCCCAAGTATGACATTGAAGACAGTGATTGTAATAAAAGCAGTCTGTTGATATCAGAATGTAAAAATAGTTGTAAAAGCTATTCAGTAAAAGTAGAAGTAGCAACAACCCCCCTTTAACAAGAACCGTTCGGTTTCTTTCTAAAACCATCCCATGAAGGAACCTGCCAGGGGAACATCAGAAAGGGATTCTAGAGGCCGTACCTGGTGATTAATATCCTTGTATCTAGGTAGAGGTTGGAGCAGGAAGAGAAGAGAATTTGAGTAAGAAAGAAATCATTAAGTCAGTTCATGTCACATGAAAGGAGGTACTTCTTCAACTTTTTGCTGATCAGTTCTATTGGAAAGTCTACTTTGTAACCCTGAAGTACTATAGATAAAAAAGAAGCTTAGGAACTAAAAGATGGAATTGCATATAGTACATGGAGCAACCTGCAAGGTGGTTTCTGGGGATATGGGACATAAACCTAGTGGCAGAACAATTTGAGATTTGCAGCATTAGGATGATTTTTTAACAATGTTCTGCCCTAACACAGAGTACTAACAGCATAGGTTTCTTTCTCCATCTTTCATTACTATAAGCCAGCTGATTTCAGGATGACTTCTTTACTGCATATTCCATTCTGAATGCAGATTTTCAAAGATTATTTACATGGTTAGAAGGAGACTAAAGAGATGGTTGTTTTTAAATAATTGCATTTTTATTTTAAGTTATTAGTATTGGTTGCACACGGCCTTCGTGGTATTGTTATCCTTGTCAAATGTCACCCAGCAGGCAGGATTATATCCAAATAGATAAGTTTACAAGAATTCAGAACTGCTGATAGCATAGTAATTCATTTTTGAGGGAAGGTTAGGAGGCCATAATAAAAAAATTCTGCTGATTCCTCTGTTCTTGACCTTGATCTGTACTCAGTCTTCAAATTCTTTTGCACCCCTTCCTACCACATATAACCTATTATCTGTTGCACAAAAGGGTGAGTTTCCATTTCTACCTTGTTTTCACAATAATCAGATTTGCTACCTTGTTTTTCAGTGATTGTGTGAAAACTAACTCTCATAATCCTCTCACATTCTCAAGACAGAATATAAACAAGCTTTTCCCCCTCACAGTTGATAGGCATGGCATTTTCATTTCATTCTGCATGGTTTCACGATTAAGATTAAATGTCTCTACATTTAATGATCCTGTTTATGGATTATATATTTACCTATTGGTATGCCTTAGTCTGAAGGAATGCCTCCACCCCCAAACAGTCACTGACCTGTAATGAGAATGTTTAATAAATGATTTTCTTAAGTCTCCATTTCTTCTTTTCTTCCCTATTTTTTGCATGCATGGATTAGCATAACAATTTCTTTAATTTCCCCCCATTTCTCAAGACATTAGGAAATGTGAGTGGTATGAAAACCATATTTTCTTTTCAGGAATGAGCAGAGCATATAAAGCAATCCACTTACACATTGCCTGGTAATCAGATCTTTCCTATGTATTAGAAACCAGTGTGCATTAATATAATTCAAACCATTTTACAATGTCAATGGGTTTCTAGTGTGATAAACCACAATGAGTGTTTAATTCCGTTACGCTATTTAAATAATTAGGTAATTCTATTCATCTTCATACAGACAAGGAATATATTCCATGTGGAAGGATAAGAATAAGCCATTTGGCCTTGCTTTCTGATTCCTTCTGAATTTACTAAGTAAATCACTCAAACTGTCCTTCCTCAACTGTGCTGCTGAATTGATCAGTCCATATTACAGGCTGAGATACCTCATAAAAATCTGGCTATTTTCATCATCATTTATTCTATTGGTGCAAAATCAATATCTTATTCATTTTTCATCACAACTTGTTCAAATGCAACTCATTTTTTCATCCGTAGTACTTTCATCTTACAGTTTACATATTCCATCTTGAAGATGACCAAAAAAACTAATGAAAGGGCTGCTGTCCATGCATTCCTTCACATTTAGAACAAATTCCCCTTTGAGTGTAAAACTTTAAGGAGCTAAAATAGCATCATCCACACATAAGAAGATGAAATTAGGAAGCTTCAAGGAATTACAATGTATCTCCAATTCAAATATTTAAAGGGAAATGCTTATAGTATTTCCGTCCTCTTTAAAACCATACTATTAGGGTCTTTAGTAGGGTGGAATGTTACTAGCTCCTTATCTTTCTGCCTTCCCTGTTGAAGTCAAGAAACTATGGTGTGTCAGTCTGTGTCTGTGTGTGTGTGTGTGTGTGTGTGTACTCAGAATATCTATGTGTCCATCAAAAGATTAAAGTTAAACAGAATTGGACCAAATTTGATAAGGTGAGAGAAGCAGACAAAAGACTATCAGGTTCAAAAATTATGAAGAGAAAATGATGAAAATGATGAAAAAGGAAAAGAGAAAAAAAATGAAGAGTGCTAACAACCAGATGATTGCAAAAAAATACAATCTTTCCATTCCCCCCACCATCCAGTCTCAACTGTCAGTACCTATCCTTCCACCATACCTCCCCACCGGCAGAACTGATGGAGCTTCTTGGATGAGAAGCAAAATGTTTTCTTCTTCTTCCTTAAGGGAAAAACAGTCCAGTTGCCTTTTGAACAACCCCCCCCACACACACCTTTGAGATAACTTGTCAGCCCCGCCCTCTCTCTCCTTCTAACTCAAGAAAGTAGAACTGTTGAAACTTGGAATTTCAAACAGGATACTTTTTTATTGAGCAGAAGTGAAAGGAGGCAAAGTGAAAGCAAGTTCTAAAGTTTAACAAAGAAGACAGTAACTTTTAAGATACCCAAAACCCCATCCCGGTCTT
>JANHFL010002448.1:31055-52345 GCA_032468155.1 Oxyrhabdium leporinum | reverse complement strand
GCAAGAAAAAAACCCAGAGAAGATTGTTTAGCTAGGCCACGTGGGGACGCAGCACCGGGTGGGAAGGGAAGCAAGCAGCAGCAGAGGGAGGCAAGCTCCGGGGACCGTCGGGGGGCAGCTAGCTAGTCCGCACGGGGATGCAGAGCCGGGTGGGAAGGGGCAGGGAGGCAAGCGGCAGCAGCAGCTTACTTACCCAGGCAGGCGGGCAGGCAGTCATGGCCAATCAGGAGCAGTTGGGCCTCAGGCACGTCCTTGTGGGAAGACAGGCAGAGACACTGGGGAGGAGTGAGCAGGGGGCGGGATGAGCAGTGAGTGGGCAGGGGCGGAGCCAGCTGGAGGTGATATTTGCTGGTTCTCCGAACTAATAAAAAATTTCCCTACTGGTTCACTTGAACCGGTGTGAACCAGCTAGATTTCACCTCTGGTCACAAGTTGCTTTTTGGTGCTGTTGTAACTTCAAATGGTCACTCAATGAACTATTGTAAGTTGAAAACTACCTATATCTGATTTTACATTTGCCATCAACACTCTTGAAAAGAAGATGCATGCATATTTAAGCCTTGCTTTTACCAACAAGTATTAAGACTGGTTGTCCTTGATGCCTTTGGTCTTCTTTCTCACTCTTTCTTTTTGTTGGCTTACAAATGGATGGTCTATCACTTCTGGTTCTACATTGTTCTGCAAATGTCCCTCTAGATTCCCAGGCTCAAAACAATTCCCTCAAATCTCTGACTATTTTAACCCCATGTTCTCTGCCAACGTCATTCCTTTGGCTTTCTAAGGAGGTATAGATACTTCTGACATAACATACTTTTCCCCCCGTTCTTTTGATTATGTTCCTTTTCAACACAAAAAAAGTGCATCCTTAATATGTTGGCAGGTATTCACTAAGTCTCTGTCATATCTATATCTATATGTCATACTTTTCTTCCTATATCAAGTTCAAATTCAGTTTGTTTACTTCCCATTCTCTGAACGTTAGTGTACAGACAGTAAAGGTGAGGAAATTTTATTAGCCAATTTTCTTCCTGGGTTTCTTTTACTGAGTAATTTAATAGGCCTCATTAAAGCAACATTCTTTCTACAGTTCACAAGTCATTATCTGAGGTCCTCGCTTCAGGGTTTTCAACTCCAACTCCCTCAGGATTAATACTGAAGTCTTTCTATTAAAGCTCACCATCTTTCGACTGAATATGTTTTAACCAGATCTATAAATTATTGTTCAATCAGGGCATGTTATGAGTTGGAGCATAAGAGTTCCAAAGATTTTCAATTCTTCAGGCTGAGAAGAGAGCAGATAAGAGTATAAATGGATTCTTTTTGCTCTTAGAGTTAATTAGGAATATATCATTTTTTTCTGTACAAAACCTACAAGTACAGCTTTTAGTGGTGCTTTGGTATAATTGTCAAAGTTTTTTGTGTGTCCAATGGTAATCTTGTAATTATCAGTTCAACTATAATATGTATCATTGATGAGTGAAGGGCTTTTTTGCTTTCTATATCTTTGTGGTTCAAAAATACATTATTTGGTCTACATCAGATATGAGAAATCTCATGAGAATGAGATAGAGAACAAGATAAAAGAGAACAGGACTTGTGGGAAATCACCCAGTGCGGATTGTATTCTCTGCCTTAGTTCATTTTGAACAGTTTGACCCCAGAGTAGTTTATTCTAAATCAAAGTTGAAAAAACCTGCAATCTTCTAAATGTCCCTCAATGGGAATTCTTATTGTTGTTGGAGCTTCTGGGAGTTGGAGTTCTCCACTATCTGGAAAAGTACAGAATTCCGGCCCTGTGGTAGATGATCTAGTGCTTCTCATATGATATCCCTGCCCCAAGTATTTTATTTATTTATTTTAGGGTTTTTTTAAATCCCTATTTTATTTTATTTTTGTAAATAACTCAAGTCGGTGAACATACCTAACTCTCCTTCCTCCTATTTTCCTCATGACAACAACCTGTGAGCTGAGTTGAGCTGAGAGAGAGTGACTGGGCCAAGGTCACCCAGCCTTAGGGTTTCATGCTTAACCCTAACCAGAATTCACAGTCCCCTGGCTTCTAGGCTGATGCCTTAACCAGTAAACCAATAAGACTCTGTATTTAAAAAAAAACAAAACTTGGCCCTCAACGTTTTAGTGCCAGCCTTCTTCATCATAAAGTAAACCATATTGTCTCTGAGGTATGACTTTTCTACAGGAATTCAAAGAAGCTCATGTAAACATTATTAGAAATATTTTGAATATTTAAATGATATTGAGAAATTGAGAAGTATCTTCATTTATGTTTAACCATGAAAAGACTCTCAGATTAAGCGAATCATAAAATGGCACCTGAAGCATGTGGAGGAATAAAACATTATTTTGATGTCTTTTGACCATGTCAGTTGATTTTTTTTCATTAGGATTTTAAAGAATGTTCTGAGATTACAGAGTTAGTACTGAATTTGCTATTCATTAGGTCAATATCATGTCTCTTTAACATTAGTAATGTGTACAATTTCAAAACCATAGTTTTAAAAAATTGGAAATAACTTTTGATTCCTGGCCATAGGTGTCTATGAAGGCAGAGGTGGGGGGAGTGATAAAATGTACATCACAACACCACAACACTAGTGTAATAATAATAATAATGATACAGAGTTTTCATTTGATATTACAACATGCATTTTATCATTTGGCATCATTAGACACTCTAGCCTTTCTTCTCCTCTCCCATTCCCTGCTATACTCTTGTGACATAAGTCCTCTACAATTGATTGTGAAAACAATAGTAGGTAGCACAGTGAGTCGACTTGGGGGAATGGTGTAAGGCCGTGATGGCAAACCTATGCCACGCGTGCCAGAAGTGGCATGCAGAGCCATCTCTCTGGGCATGCCAGCCATCACCTGTTGGTTTTTTGGGTTCCGGCGTGCCAGCTGGTCTTTGCACACATGGGAGCACCGGAAACCAGAAGAGAAGCTCCCCAGAGTGCATGTGCGCACCAGCCAGCTGGTGTTTGCACGTGCATATGTGTTAGAAACAGGAAGACCAGGTGGCCAGTGTGCACACACGCGCCGGGAAGCTAAGCTTCTGGTTTCCGGTGCTCCTGTGCGTGCGTGTTGGGGAGCCGTTGTTCCGGTTTCTGGGGAGCGCGCATACGCCCACGTTTCAGCACTCTGTGCCGAAAAAGTTTTCCGGCACTGGTATAAGGCATCAGTCTGGAGAACAGGGGCCTTGGTAGTGGTGAAAATGCAGTATTACAGGCAAAACTCTGCCCACAGTCTGGAGTTTGATCCTGACTGGCTCAAGGTTGACTTGGCCTTCCATCCTTCCAGGGTTGGTAAAATGAGGACCCAGATTGTTGGGGGCAATATGCTGAATCTGTAAATCGCTTAGAGAAGGCTACAAAGTACTGTGAAGTGGTATTTAAGTCTAAGTGCTATTGCTATTTCCAGTTCTGCTTGGGTGACCTTGGACCATTCTCTCTCCCTCTCTCTCTCTCTCTCTCTCTCTCTCTCTCTCTCTCTCTCTCTCTCTCTCTCATAAATTGCAGCATTATTAGGTTGCATAGGAGGGCTTGTACAAAAATTTGTACAAGTTACAAATGGCAATGGCAATGTCCAATTAATCATCCATTGTAATGAAAGTTTTGAGAAAATTAAGGAATCAGCCAAAACATTTTTGCTATGAATATAAACTGAGCATATGCTAACAGCATATAAACTGAGGCAACAGAAGGAAATGATTCTGTTTCCAACAGCTGCCAAGTTTATTATCACAGAATACTGGAAAATTAAAATGCAACTTTCATTGGATTAATGTGTAGGATGTTTTTTTTTCTGGCTGAACAATTAGCAGAACAATAAAGCCAAGGCTTGACTTAGGGTCATACATGAATCCAGCCATTCAGTCAAGCCCTTAATCGAATGTCTAACAGTACTGAGACACTTCAAGGAAAGTTCTGCTCACAGTAGAAAGTGCAAACTTTTGATTTGAACCATTTGAAGTGCTAGGATAGGAAATAATCAGCTGTTTTTCCCTGGGCATGCAAAACAGAATTGATCTTGTAGCACAGTGTTTCTCAATCTGGACCACTTTAAGACGTATGGACTTCAGCTCCCAGAATAGCTGGCTGGGGAATTCTGGGAGTTGAAGTCCACAAGTCTTAAAGTGGCCCAGATTGAGAAACAATGCTGTGCTGTAGCTGATAGAAGCATTTCTGCCATGATTGCATAGAAAAGACACAAGATACTTGATAACAATCTTGATTAATGATAACCATAATACTCTAATGAATTACAACTGTCTTGTGTTTTGAATGAGAGTAAGTCATATGGGCAAAAGTCTGAAAGAGGACATTGAAATAAGCTTGGATATTTGGTTCCTTGGATTCTGTTTCATTACTATCCTGAGCACGGCCAGTATAAGTTAGTCCAAAAAGACAGAATTATTGTCTTTTTCAATTTTTAATGCACATGACGGCCATTAAGTACCAGGCACATTCTCCAAGGAATAGATTTGTTTCTCCTACATTCTGCTTTATGATAAATACAAATTAGCTCTGTCACAGCTGAATTGCAGGCATCTGCTGATTTCTGAGCTGCTTTGAAATTGAACCACAAATAGACAATTAGGCCTCTTACTCTTCCAAACTTCTCTGCCTAAAGAAACAGATGAATTCCAGCATGGGTAAGCACTAGCAGTCATGATTTTAAATTACTGTAATTTTAAAAATTTTATAAGCCTTCAATTTGGATACTTGGCACTGAAACATATATGGCATCAAGTGGATAAAAATGATTGGGAAGTTTTATTTAGCAACGAAATTGCCAAGGATTTAACAACTTTATTCACAGACAGGAATGTTTCTGGAACAATGAGATATTATTTAAAATCACAGACTGTATTTTCTAAATGTATTTTCTTTACCTATGCATACAAAACACACACATAATAATCACAGCCAAAAATATAACAGAGAATAAGGTTAGCGCAGATTGTCGTTCATTCAGAGCTTTAATTAAAGGAATCTTGTTCCAAGATCATAAAAAAATAATTTCATGTGTGACATGAGTCTTTATTTTCAGTTCACATTGCCAGATATCCTTTGCCTCAATTTTTGTATGTCATAGAAGAGGAATTAGTAACAGGCCTTTAAAAATAAAAACCAGAAATCGGATTCTGACCAATCAGATTCAACACATTACAAAATACTTCCAGTTTAAAAGTCAAGGTTTCTACAAAGTGAATGAGGCATCGAACTATAATAGATAGGATTTTAAAAAATTGCAAAACCACAGATTGATAGGATTCACATGTCATGCTAAGTCATCATGCGATTTCTTTGGTTTGAACTTAGCATACTATGTGAAACCAATCATGGTGGTTTGTAAGCTATGGCTTATAGTTTAGCTTTCTCCCCAGATTCTTTCAATTATAAATTATACTGCTTCTTCTATTTAGGATAAAGGATTAGAAGATGGGAGAGATGTAGATGGGAGGGATGAGAAATGTCCTTAGAATTAGCTTAGTGGCAATTTTGGAAGTTGTAACCAATACTGCTGATGGAGACCAGGTTTGGGAAGCTTGAAATAAGAGGCTTGCTCCTGCTTCCTACAATGTGACTGTCCATTTCATTTGATTGTCACCCCCTTTCTTTCCACCAAAAATCTCACTGAGATCATGGTCAAAACGAGGGCCCCCTCTGGTTTGGAAAGAGACTACTATCACACAACTTAATGGATCACACAGAACACATCTATTTATAGCAGCTCTGAAGTAGAAAGTTAACTTCAGTGGGACTGTTCTCTTCAGCCTTTGTTCTGAGAAATCCTCAAGTCAACTGCTCGAAAGAAGTATTTTCATTTCAGTACGTCATTCTAAGAGGCCAGCAGGGATATGCCAGAATCCAATACTTTCCTTGGAGAAGTCTTCAGTAATATCCTTCATGGACAAAGTGGTAGAAGAGCACCTTGTGCCTCCATTGCACATTTCATCTACAACGATCTCACTTCCCATGCCTGATTTTGAGGAGCTTCTCAGCCAGGAAAAGGGGTGGTAGAAAGGAATGTTTCAGAGAGCAGGTTCTCTCCAGCTGTCCTGTCTTTCCCTAATAATTTGCAATTCATGTCAGTTACAATACCCACTCATGTAAGAAAAGGTCTTTTGGCATTTAAAAAGTGGAGTTCAAGGACAGTTACATTGTCCTTGGACTCCACTTTTCAAAAACCGAAAGAATTCATCTTACATGACTGAATGTAGTACAGATTTACTGCAATCATCAATAACAGAGGCGACAGCATTTTACACTGAAAGGGTTTACAACACCCCAGATTTGCTAGGTCAAGACGGACAGCCCCTTTTTTTATTTTATGAAGTGTATCACCTCTTTACATACATGGAAAATGGGGAACCTTTCCTTGATGATGTCCTTTAAAGGTACAAAATTTCCTTTGTTGCAAAAAACACAAATCTGTAGTCCTGGCTGCAGTTCTTGCTGGTTATATATAAATCAAATGGCTCAACTTTTAGATGCAAAACAAAAAACTGAAAAATACTAAGAACTTTTTGACTATTGGAGGATCAGACTGACACTCCCCCCCCTCCCCCGTAAATGCATGCCAAATATTGGCAAATTCACCATGGCGTAATAATTAAGAAAAAATACGAGCGTGCTTTATTTAGCATATTAAAAAATGTGCAGCACAGACGAATGCGTGCCATCCATGGAATTCCAAAATATGCTTTGATAAAAGACATTCCAAAACAGAAGCAACTAGGAAGCAATTTCCACTTACAATCCAGATCCAAGTCACCAGTAACTAGACTGTTGTAGCTACCCCTGGCCCCTAAATCACTCCATAAATTTATATCGGCACCATCATGATGTCTGCTGGGCAGGCAGGCATAGACAGATAGCATGTCTTCCTGTTCTGTAGATTTATATCTGCCTCCGTTTTTTTTTCTCTTGATGTAAAGTACTTCAGTGATGGAGCACACTTTCTGCATGTAGAAAGTCCTGGGCTGAGTCACTGTGTTTTCCCGGCAAGGAAAAAAGTCTCAGACAATGGCATTTTTCTTGAGATCATGAGAAGCCACTAATGATAAGTACACAATTCTAGTTGGACAAGCAATAGGACGTGCTATAAGATAACTTCCTATAATCAACTGCACCGTATTTCTATTTCCTGGATACTGGTATATTTTTCTCTAATTCACAGGAACCTCGCTGGAAAATTTCAAGTCACATCATGCAATTAAAGTTCTCCTTGCCTCCCTTTTGATAGATAAGAAGGAAAGCCAGAGCGTTTCTTGACCTCAAAGTGACTCTTGGATCTTTTTAAGTTGTCTAGTACTGAAATATTTGACAGCTGTGATCCCCTAACCCCCCCAACCCAGATCTGCACTGGCAGGATAAATTTGCACTCTCTGTGTGTCCTTACTATAGCAAGTCAAGGTACTGGTTTTAATTTCACCTGGGAGTTGATTGTTTCCGGTTTCCAAAAATTTGTAATTTATTCCCTCTGATTCATTCCCCTTTGCCATGTAGAGTAGCAGCTTTCTCTCCGTCTTAAGATGAATTTGGAAACTTTGCAGAACAAAGCACATCATGCATCAGAGTGCCTAGAGACCTCTAGAAGACCAACAGGGCTGAGTATGAAAGCCAGTCTCTCCTCCTCTTTTTATGGACTATGAGCACTATATTCAACACACACACACACACAGAGGCACACAGAGGCTCATTATCCGTAGATCTATAGACTCCCCCTGGCTACTTTAATATAAAAATAGTTTATCTGGGGGGAAAAAGTATTAGTCAGAGATATGGATAGAGAAATAATTTATTTCCAGATGGTATCTATTCAATGTATGTTTTTTTCCATACATTTGCTCCATCTACTTTTGAATCATTTTGCGATTTTTAAGAGTACATATTATTATCTTACTCTCCCAATGGCCCAAATAGGCATACAAAAATATAATAATGTATAATGTGAAGTATATTTCTGAGCCAAGAGTTCCACTGCAAAACCTGAACAAATACAGAAACCGAAGGACAACTGCATTAGAGTCTAATAGTCCATAAAGTGTGGATAATTTAATTCAGATAAAAATGCAAACTGCAGGAAATTCTCAAGCTGCCTTTGAGCACATTTGTATGATGTTCTAATATGTGTATGCCATCTCTAATCTCTCAACTTTTCCAAATAGTTCTTTCTTACTATATGATTATTATAGCCAGCACCAATCTTTCTAATGTGGTGCTGTTAAATGTACTATGTTGTCAATTCCCTACACATTGGGTAGATCCTTATACTACCCAGATTATTTAAAGTCATGCTCTGGCTGGTTGATTATTCATGCAGAATGTAAGTTTGCATTCAAGATTCGTCTCGCTTGGATGGTAGCATTTGCCCCAAATTTAACTCATAATTTCTCTCTCGTCTCTCGTTCTGTTTTCTTCTTGCACTGCTTCCTAGATAAAGCTGTCAACGGCTGTCATGTCCATCTTTTCCATCATGGTTTCCCATCATGGCTCCCCTGAGTTCCGTCAAGCTATGTTCATGGTGCTTTAAGCAGAATAAGCTGAGTAAATCTGTACAGCCACACTTCCTTGCGTAGACACCCTTTAAATCAAACAGACAGATTAAATTAGGCTCCCCTGATAGATTGATTCGATGAGCCAATTTGGACAAAGGTGGGGGTATTTCGACTATTCCAAAGAGATCGGGATATTTATTTAGAATTAAGGTAATAGAAATCTTTCAAGATGCAACTCATATGTCTCTTCTGCTTTTTATGATTTTTTTTTCTCTCCCCCCCCCTCGCTTGAAGAAGAGTTTCCCTTCAGCATATTAGAATTAAACTAAATGTTCATAACATGCATGATTACACTTTACATTTACGTTAATAATGGTGAATACCATCCAGGGAGGGAGGACTAGCCATTTCTCCTATGACAGTCTTGATTACCTTCAGGCAGGAGTTAATAATAACATAATGGGAATTGACACCTTGACCGTGCTTGGGATTCGGTAGGGCATGAAGATGACTGGAAGCAGGCAGGATCAGGACAGTGGCATTTCCCTATCTGGGACCCTCCAATTAAGGGGCTAAACCTGGTCACTTGCCCTATGTCACTTGTTTATGAAGACAATATTCCATTAACACAGGATTAAGCAGCAACGGAGGTGTCATGGGCCATGCAAGGACTGACAATGGCCAAGGAGCAATTGAATGGCATCTTACCTTGTGTGCCGCGCATACTACTTCAGGTTTTCCTTCTCCGGTGCATTATTGATGTGACAGTTGGAAAACGTTTAAGAAAGCAAATGAACAGGTTCACCTTTTCTTCTTCCTGGGTTTGCAGTTTCAATCTTCTTGACAGCTCCAGCTGCAATTAGTAGTGATCTCACTTAAAGCGTTATTTGAACATGGGCAGTCATGTCTTGTATGTCCACAATTGCAGATGGAATAAGCCTTCTGGACAAACAACTAAATTAAATCCAAGGTCCTTGCTGATGCTGATGAGGGTCTTAATTCATTCCTATTTAAAGTCTTCTTAGGTTCAATGTTTTCTCCACTCCAGGTACAAAGAAATAGTCTGGTCCCATAATGACTCGAGTAGAATTTTTTTTATTTGACTACTACCAAACTGCCTTTCGGCGGTTTTGTTTTGCATGTATCCATGTGTGTGTATTGTTGGGCTGGGTTGGGCTGTGGCATTTGCCAGCTTTATATTATATACAATATACAATATTATATTAGGATGGTTGTACTGTTGGGAAACATGGAAGGCTCCAGGAAACTTCAGTGTAGCATAATGGTTAAGCTGTTGGATAATTCCACCCTGTCAAGTATACACACTGGATGACCCAACTCAGTCAGCATTAACTTCACAAAACTTTTTATATACAAATAGATTGGTAGAGGATACAGTATACCGTATGCACAACCTTAGACTCCTGCAGGAAAAGTCAGAGATACTCCTATTTCTTTTTTAAGTAAAAAGGAAATTCAAAAAATGGCCACTTATAACAAAGAGATTGTTTGGATTTGATGGGATCTTGGGGCCAGGAGTGGCAATTTAAACTTAGGAGAATCTCCTTCAACTTCAGCATCCAATTCTACAGACAGAGACCAACAAGAAAATTGATTATTTTTAGTTCAGCTGAATGACACTCGCTCTTCTCTACGCAGTAAGCAAAAGTAGCATCACCTTCACAAGTGCAATTGTTCCTTTAGTTCACCCTTTATCAAGCATCTCTCACTTTCTTCTGGAGCATAGTAAATATAACCCGAGCATTCCTTTATTTTCAAATGATTCTCAAAGGATTCTGAATGGGGAAAAGATAACACAAAAAGAAAACTCGAATGCATTAGTGTTTCTTATTTATTTGGTTGGAAAATTCACTCTTGGTCCATCCGTCCCCCAATAACTCATTGGGGAAACCCTCCAAAGCACAGCATCATCTTGTCACTTTGCATTTTTCCAGTAGGGTAAGGTGATTGTAACCACAGAGTACTAGGCAATATGGAAAGCAAAGTCCACATTTCTTCTTACAAAAAGCACTGATTTGACAACACTGGTTGAGGACAGGATCAGCCCCTTCATTTTGCCTACCATAGACAGAGACTGCCCCCCTCTTCTTGTAATCGAAACACATGATGTTAGGAGATGGGGATGAATTTGACCCGAGTGGGTTTGCACCCTGTCCTTTAATCACTTGGTCAAACAGATTATCAAGGCTGGGGGGTGGGAGATAGATTCAGCCCCTAAATCAGATCAGGGTCCCTGGCTTAACTTGGACTGTAACTATACTATACTATACTGAAAGGCTAAAAAAATACTAACAAATTCATAATCTAACCCAAATGCACAAACATATTACAGATAGTAAAAAAAATCTGCTTGGCTCAGACCTGTTTTCTACTCAATCAGATTATGGTTCCATTTGGGTCCATAGTATCTCCTGACTGGCAGAGATCATTCTCATTAAGTGGTACTCGATCCTTTTAAGTAGTGATATCTTGGATTCAAGCTGACCTCTTCATTATGCATTGAGCTAGTCTTTCCTTTGTTTGGACATGTACTGGAAACAACAGGTACTCCTCAATCTACAACCATTCATTTAGTGACCATTTGAAGTTACAACGATACTGGGGAAAAAAAAGTCCCTTATGACCAGATATCACACTTACATCCGCTGCAGCATCCCCATGGTCACATGATCAAAATATGGACACTTGGCAACTGGCCTGTATTTATAACAATTGCAGTGTCCTGAAGTCATGTAATCAACTTTTGTGACCTTCTGACATTTGCAAAGTCAATGGAGAAACCAGATGCACTTAACAGCTGTGTTACTAACTTAACAGCTGCAGCGATTCAGTTAAGAACTTTGGCAAGAAAGGTCATAAAATGGGGCAAAAGTCATTAAAAACTCTTGCTTAGCAATGGAAATTTTGAGCTCAATTGTGATAGTTAAGCCAAGGACTATCACGGTCACGACAATCTCCTGGGTATGACTGTGTGTGTTTTCTACTCCCTTCCCCCTTTGAAGGAACCAAATTCAACTTTTCTAGTTGGCATTCAACATGCCAGCTTCTTGTTTTTCCCATTCCTGCTAAGAATAAAAATGTAGCCTATTGATTGCATAGAAGGAAGGACAGTTGTGAAAATGAATAGCGACCAAAAACACAGAGGTAAATGTAGAACACAAACACCAGCAAAGCCCTGTGCCATAACTCATAGTGTTCAATAATTTGATCTTTTTTATTGTAACATAAAGGACATGCTGGTTATGACCATTATATACCACTTATTATACAGTTTGTCTCCACCTTTTGCTTCTTCTATTCTTTTTCAGCAGTCCCCCTGTTCTTAGTGTGTGTGTGTGTGTGTGTGTGTGTGTGTGTGTGTGTGTAAATTCTTTCAGAATGGGGGACAATCCAGAACATTGAGCAAGTCCATACGTGTGATGAATCTCTTCTCATGTTGCACCACATCTCCCCTTGCTGTGTTCTTGCTTCCCCTCCTCAAAATGTTTGCCTCTTCTTCTTACAAAAATGTGCTTTTGCATGAAGGCACCATAAAGCTATGTTTCATTGCTTTCCATTGCTCTGCAAACCTTCCGGCTGGTAAGCCTGATTGTCAATTAGAGGTCAATCAGAAAGTTTGGATGCACTGAATTCCCCTGTTCACTGTCGTTTTTGGTCATCTTTGGCCGATGCATTTTGCCACCTGTGGCTAGAGAGAGATGTAAAGTAGGGCAAATAAACTTTGTCAGGAATTTTAAACGGCCATTTCCAGCCAGATGCAGGAAGAATTGTTACCCGGTTTTGTGTTTCTGATCAGCAAGCCATGTAGATTAAGAATCAGTCCAAACCGCAAGACAGGAAACAACGAAAGCTGCTCGGTTATAATCATTAATTATGAAGATATCATCATTCATGTTTATAATCTATGAAATGTCCCAGTGTAATTGATTTTTTGAAGTCCAATGAATTTTAATGACTAGGCTACAAATGGTGCTTGTGCAAGATGTCATTTGAGAGCACAAGGGAGGGGAGCCACCTGCCCTCCCTTCGATCAGCCCCGGCTGCTCCTAGTTTGAGAAAAGGGGAATAGCTGCATCCTCCCACGTCTCTAGAGGTCAATCTTCAATTAGAAAATTGACAGCATGCTCCATTTGTTAAGAAGAACTGGTGTAAGGGCAGCCAATCTCTAGCTCCAGGCCAAAGGCATACTTCATGGATGCTTGTAATTGTTGCAGCCTCGCTGGTTTTATTGAGAAGAACTGGATGCCATTGGAAGCACAGCTTTACACTTGCAAGAAGCCACACATGGAGCATACAACCAGAGCAGACATTTCCCGGGTGAGAATGAAAACTTGGCTGGGAACCTTTCTTGTAATTCCAAGATTGGAGCAGGATTATTGATATAAATGCTAGGAAGTTATGCCTAAAATGGCCAACAACGCATGATCTCATCAAAAAGACCACTTGTTTCACATCTGGCTTTTGAGCCAGTGGCCAGGAAGGCAAGAAGCATAACTCTTCTGTTGTCAGGCACAAAAACTGGGAACATTCATTAAGTTCAAAGCACAGAAAGAGGAATTTATTATTGCTGCCTCTAGTACAAGATTCCAGTCAACTAATGGTAAAAGCTAATTTGGTGCTAGATAAGAGTCGGCAGAGGTTTTTTTTTGGGGGGGGGTGTCTTTTGGATTTAGGTCTCTTGTGACAATGAAATGTCTCCAAGCTGATGACACATTTAACCCTGCCTTCCAGCTCAGTTTGCTTTTCTCCTACATCTATCAATGTATATTAACTAAGATTATTAGTTTAACTATGATTATTATTATCATTTCTGCCCTTGGCTTCTACTCCAAACTATTTCTCTTCCCTAGGACAACCAAAAACTCCTCCCTATTTAATCACAATCAACCAAAGTTGTAGTTTTCAGAATTAGCAGCAAGACACATTTATGTTTCTTTCAATGTCTCTGTATTCATACTATATTGCAATTTAAATAGCAGCAGTATTTGGGGAAGGCGAAGGCCTGAATGCCTGTTCACTGTAAATTGATGATGGACAATTTCAAGGCTTTTCAGTGCTGTCTGTTCATCTCATGCTTTAACTTTTAAATCTCTTTGGACTGGACAGCCCTTCAAAGAAGGTAGCTTTCAAGGGAGAACTATCCTTTCACATTTCTTCAAGTGGAAGACTGTCTTCTGTGAAGAAGGCAAAAGCTGCCCTACCAGTCACGACTTGTTACTGACCATCCTCTCATTTGGGGAATCCCAAGTCAACTGTCCACACTTTCTCCCAGCAGTGCCCTCTCACCAGCCCCAGAGGCTCTGTTATAAAACCTATACGCCTTACTCTCTCCATTTTCAACTGACTGAAAGCCAGGCCTTTGAGCTAGGTAATTCTCTGAGTCCCCAATAGGTCTTCCATTATAAGTCATGTATCTGCCTAAGAGCACTTGTATTTTAAGTCAACGATGATGTCATATCTTCATTACTTGTGATTCACATGACACACAACCCTCTCTGTCCTTCTGTCACTATTTTCCCTTTTTCTGTCCCTCTCAAAATGTTTTTTTTTAAGCATTGCTTTTTAACTATTGCAAATCCTGAGGTCCATAAAATTATATTTGTTCCATTCTTGAAGGAAACTTTCAGTTGGGAAGATATATTTGTTTAGTAGGAGACATGAGACATGAAGGTATAGGGTCTCTCAAGACCCCGGTGATACTGCCCTGATTGCCCTTGGCGACCACCTCATTCCTGTTCCTTTGTTTATGGAGAGAGGAAACTGTCAACTGTTCATTCTGGGTAGCTCATGTACCAGAGCGAGCAATCATTTCAAAGATTAAGGTACAGATAAACATTACACCTTGGAAGAATTAAGAATTAAGATAAACTTCAAGTCAGACCAAGTGATATTTAAGTGAACTAAGGAACACATGAAAATATCCTGCTTTCCTTCACAAATATGGAAGAGATGATGATGATGATGATGATGATGATGATGATGATGATGATGATGATGATGATGATGACTGTTCAGTTGTGTCTGACTCTTGGTGATTCTACGGGCCGGGTCTCTCCACATCTTCCAATCTTTAGTTTTTACAGTGGATTTTTTTAAAGCAGGATCAGTCTAAACATAAAATATAACATTTGTATGATTTATAAGTGGTCTTCTTGTCCCACCATAAAATCTATGTGGCTATATCGTGAACCCAACGGATGCCATGCTACAGGCAGCGGACTGCTGTAAACAGTATCATGTTCCAAGTCCCAGCCAATGTTCCAGAACATTGATCTCAACCTAGCACATAGTGGCCAGTGAAGCTGCATGCAAGATTGTAGATATATCTAGGGGACTGATCTGACAGCTTCACAAAGGGCAGCAGAACAGAAGGATGATGTTCACTGGCAGCTGTGGAGATTGACTTCACAGCTGCACCTTAGCCCTTTTTCCTGACCCATCCGGTCTTTAGTCTTAGTCTCTTCCCTGCCCTATACCAGCAATGCTTTTGTTTTGCAGCACAGTATGGCAGTAAAGTTCATTTTATTTCAGCTCCGCTAGCCTGATTCATTCCTTGTGTTTGTTTTCCTCACTGATGAATAGATGTGGCATTAGCAAGATGTTCTGTACATCTAAGTATAGAAAGAATAATCAAGGAACATTGAAAGATGTTGTATCTGTGAGAGAAATATTGATGAACGTTGGACCTTGTGGGGCGGAGTGCTAATTAAATAGAAGTTGTATCATCTGCTAGCTGTCAAGATCTAATTGAATTAGAATTGAGGAGGTGAAATTTAAAGGCAGATAATACAAAGGCAACATGGCTTCACTTGAAACAAAGCTAGTTCCTTTTTTTCTTAACTTTCTTCTCAAAAATAAAATAATGAATCTTCTCTAATTTAAGATGGCAGTCTAAAAGCACTTTGAGCTGGCCAGGAAAGGCTTACCCACATTGTTCTGCTTACTGCATCATGGAGACATTTTATTTTCCATTTGCTGAGGAATGTCCTCACAACCAAAAAATATATTCTCTCATTCTCTCTTCCCCCTGCCCTCTGTGTGTGTGAAAGAAATCAAGTTATGACACTGTACAAAAAGGGCAGGGTCTGATCATGTGACTGAGGCTACCATCTTGACCAGCGGTGTCAAACTCATGATGACACGTTGTCACGTGACATATTGCAACTTTTCCCCCTTTGCTAAAATGGGGGTGGACGTGGCCAGTGTGTGACACATCCGGGCCATGGTCCCCAAGTTTGACACCCCTGATGTTGATTGCTTGACCTCCCTGCCTCCCAGGATGGACCTTCCATGTCATTGCTGAGACAGGCTGAAGCCAGCACAAGTGTTCTGACATAAAAGTAGTGTTTGGGGGGAGGGAGAGAAAAGTGGAAGAAATAATCATGACACGTGGAAGAGGAAGCTTGAAGTGGCACTATGTGTTTAGCTACAAGTGCTCTGGTGGGTCTATTCAGAAACTGCGCCCATTCTTCAAGATCCTGAGCTCAGCACCAGCTTTGCAGTCCTATTCAGACTGTGGGAAAAACCAGAATCCCAGGTACTGCAGTCACTTACATTTCCCCCTTTTTAAATGGGTAAGTGGACTGGTAAATCGTTAAGTCCATTAAGCCCTGAAACTGATGGGCATAATGGAAAAGGTAATTGAAAGGAACCTGTTCTTGTGCTCTGCCATCTGCGCCCCAAGGAATTTCCCACCTTGAAGGTGCTTTTCTCAGAGAAGCCCCATCTTCCCTCCTTCTCTTCTTATGAAATGTTTATTCCCCAGCAGGTGTGGCTTCGAGATTCAGTTATGTGTTGTTGTTGCTGCTGCTGTTGTTGTTTTTTACCACTCCTACTCTTTTAGATCCTGACCCCAAATCTTGCTATGTTATCTCACTATGGGTGTAGGTGCTGTGTTTTCTGGTGTACATAGAATATGTGTGTGTATATAATCTCAGGTATGAAAGTCATCCTACTTGTCCAATTGAAACAAGCAGGCACCCATATTTAACAGGAAGATTATTGGGAAATTCTGGATGTAGTTGATTACTTTAGTAACAACAGCAAAGGTATCCTCTCATACTGTGTGAGGGAGGTCACCACTCCAGTAGTACCCCATGGAAAACAACATGGATAGAAAAGATAGAGTGATTAAGGATATAGTACCAGGTGATGGACCCCTCAGGTTGGATGCCACTCCATATGCTATGAAGGAAGAGCTGAAGTCTTTTGAAGTACTAAAGGTACTTGTGATATGGCTAAATTAAAATCTTTGAAGCATTTAGTCGATGATATTGCCATGCAGGAAAAAGAAAATTCAAACTTGTAAAGACTATGTTACAGTGAGGATGTGGGAACATAAGAAGCCTGAACATGGGAAAGCACAACACAGTAAAAGATGAATCAACACAGATTAACATTTTAGGATCAGATCATTAAGGTTGACTGGAACTGGACACTTTTAGTCAGAAGTTCACATTGTTCATTACTCAGAACATGAAAAAGAAAGAAGTAATGGTGTTGCTTTCATAGTTAGGAAGGATAAAACAAGAATGATATTTGCTTGCAATGCAATCAATGACCACATGGTATTAATTAGATTTTTCTGGGATAACTTTTTAATATGACTATTAGCCAACCCTTTCTCAGATTTGGAAAAAGCATAAGCTAATCAATTTCATGATCAAATTTGAAATTGACAGTACACTGTCAATCAGAACACTAGAAGTCTATTTCCTCTCCTTATTGCCCAATAAATATGGGAACTTTCAACTGCTTCTGGATGTTATCTGGATGTTTGGGAGTTTTAAAATGCTTTGGTTCTTTGTGCCTAGGCAACAACATCTGCATATTCCTGTCAAAGTCACCTTCCTTACTCTCTACTGAAAGACATCAATCTTTATACCAATACCAAATAAAGGAAACTTAACAGAGTGTACAATGTATCAGACAATTTCCAAGCAAAATAATAATAGGATCATATAACTCAGATTAGAGTCCCAGGCAGTAAATGACATGCCAGATGTTCAAGCTATTTTTTGAAAAGGCTGAGAAGCAAAACACATTATTGATATACTGAAATAATTGAGAAAGACAAAAAAACCCCACCACAATATATCAGCATCTGCTTCATTGATTACACAAAGGCCTTCAGTTGAGTTGACCATGTCAACCTGTGGTATATGTTCAGAAAAATGGGAATCCCAGAACAATTTACTGTTCTCACAAGAAATCTATATTTAGGTGGAGAGCCACAATATGAACAGAACATGGTGAGAGAGTCTGACTCCAGGTTAGCAAACATGTGAGACAAGGCAGTATGCTGCTCCTTTATTTATTCAGCCAATATGTGGAATATATATTGAGGGAAGCATGATTGAAAGAAAATAGTTGTGGTTTTAAAGTTGGAGGAAGAAACATCAATAACCAGTGCTATATCGATGACCTTATTCTGATAGCTGAAAATGCAAATGATCTACAAGCCCTAGTAACGAAAGTCAAGGAGCTCAGTGAAAAAAATGGGACTAAAATTCAATATTAAAAAGGCCAACAGGTACAGCATCCAGCCTTAGAATTGAAAAATGAAGATATTGAAGTGATGGATAGCTTCTATTTTCCAGAATCAACTATCAACAGTAAAGAAACCTGACGTCAAAACATACACCATGGATTAGCAATTGATAGAGTAGAATGAAGACCTTGTAAAAGATATTCAGATGCCGTGGTATGTTTGTACCCACAAATCATGCAGAATCACACATCCAGTTGGTTTCCTTGCAACACTCTAGGGAAACAAGAACTCCCATTCAAAAGTAGGATAGAAAGAAAATTTATGCTTTTGAACTTTGGTGAATGCATCGCAACATAGTTCTGTGTAGGAGACCAAAGATGGAAGGAGGAAATTTGCTAAACCAATCACGTAGGCAAAAATGCAAAATGTGTACATCTATCATTAATATCACTATTCTGAGTTTGGAAAGGGGCATATGTGCTTCTGTTAGGAAACAAGCTAGATGTTGCCATGGAAGGCAAGGTGGTCCAAGAAGATGAGGCTAGGAGGGGTGATTTATCTGGATTTCCTCCTTTAGGAAAGGGGAAATAGTATCTAAATGTGAAAAGAAGAAAAGACTACAGTTTTGATCAGAAACAAAATAACAGGAAGAAGAACTAAGGGTTTGGATTCTGTCAATTAACATTGATTTGGGATACTTGATATTTGGTAGACATTTGAATGCCTGTCTAGTTGGTATGTCAATGTTTATGATCTCATCAAAGAGTTCAAACAAATGTAAATGTCACAAAATGCCAATGAGAACAAATCCGATTAAATGTTATTGTTCTGACTTTTTATTGTTTGCAGAAGTAAAATGTGTGTAATGTACAACGCTTCTTACATATGAGGCTGGAACAAGAAAGTGCCAATAAATTGATGTGTTATATGCTTAGGAAGGATTATGCCATAGCAAATCTATAAAGGTTTCACAGGCTGGCATTTTAGAGGTGCCTTTTCCTTCCATAAATGCAGCCAGTTTTAGCAAGCTTATTCAGGGACACTGCCAGCAGTACTCCCAAATCTCTCTTAACCCCTATTGTGGAAAGAGATGGAGGAAGACCTTGAATTAGCAATGTGCATGTCCACTGTATTCAGGTACAGCCATTGTTTTAAGAGGACTTATCATGTTCAAGATAATACTAAAACTAAATACTAAAACTAAATACATGTCCAGTCATGTGTTACCAAGGGTATGTAGTCATATTGATCAAATGCAAGAGGGCATAATCTAACTGGAAATGCTCCACAGCTGATGTGGTCTGTGTGCATAGAAGTACACATAGACAAAAGGAAAGGCTTTCCTTTCGCACATATTCATAAAGGTTTGTTTTGTTTTATAATTAACTGAACTGATAAATGAGCTTTACTTTCAATACATTTATTTCCAGTTTGACCTGATTTATTCTGCGTCTACCAAGTGCAGGTGAAAACTTTAATTAAGTATTGGTTGACTGTGATTTAGCACATGAAGTGAAACTGAAATAGGGGTAAATTTGATTCCAAAGGCGATGCATCATTTTGATCATAAAATATATTAAAAGTATCGGGCAACATATTTCCTACCCTATATATTACTTATACCAATGTGCCATCTTGCTGTTTCTATAGATTTCTTAAATGTTTTCTAAATCACCTATTGACTTAAACTATTAAAATAATGTGCAATATGTGTATGGGATTGTTAACAATGCCTTTAAGGCACTGTAAATCTGAAAACAACACTCAGAAGCTGGAACTGTGACAAACATAAAATATTCCTAGAATTAATATAGTAACTAATTAGGGCTATCAAACAGAACTTGATTGTTTACGGTCACACAGAAAAAAAATGTTGACTACTTTGACCTGAGTGTTTCAAGAAATAACCTACAACTCATCTACAAGACAGTTCTGTGTTTCTTTGATCCAATCCAGCCACTTTATTCATTGTCGTTGGCTTCCATTTCTCTCAATCTTGCGAAGCATAGTTGTTTTCCCCTAGTCCAGGGGTATCAAGCTCATGGTCTATGGGCCAGATGCATCACTCACTGGCCACCCCCAGCCCCATTTTAGCAAAGGGGAAAAAAGTCACGATATGTCACGTGACGTGATGACACGAGTTTCACACCCCTGCCCTAGTCAGTCAGATTCTTGCATCAATATGTCCCAAGTATGGGAGTTCCTGTTTGCTGATCAAAGGAACTTACTGTTCCTCAAAGGAACTGTAAGTTTTTATTTGGTTCAAGATCAATTTATTGGTTTTCGTTCCAGTCTGTGCATTCTTACTCCTGTTAGTACAAACAGTGGAATTTTGTGTGAGATTTCAATGAAACAGAAGGAGGAGGAGATGAAGAAGAGAGTGGAAGGACAGTGAGATGGATCAGAGACATCATTAGCTAGTCATGACAATCCCAAAATGACAAACATTTATTGTGTCTTTATGATACAATGACTTAGATGAAGGGGTTAAGAGAAGATATTAAATTTACAGATGACTCAAAACTAAGAGCTGTGGTAAGAAAGAAGATTTTTTTAAAAATGGATAGGCTTAAATGGTAGATGACATGAAATTCCACAGAAAGAAATATAAAGTCCTGCATCTAGAGAGAAATAGAAAAAAAGACATGTATTGTGGGGGGAAAAGACCTAGCTTGGCAGGAATACATGTAAAAACAATGTGGGTATTCTAATGGAGCACAAAGTGAGTATGAACCAGCAGTGTGGTGCAGTTGCCAAAAAAAGTAGATGCTATTTCGGGATTTACTAATGTGGCCATTAAAAAAATAAATATTTCACTCTAGTTTGCCCTGGTCAGGTTCTACTTGGAATGTTCAGAGGAGAGCTATCAAAATGGTAAAGTTACAAGAAACCAAGTCCTAACCTAACCCTAACCCTAACCCTAACAGGAATAGTTAAAAGAACTGGGTACATTTATCTACAATAGAAAAGACTCAGTAGAACAGAACAGAACAGAACAGAACAGTCAAACTCATGGCCTGTGGGCTAGATGTGTCGTGCACTGGCCACGCCCCCGCATGGTTTAGTAAAGGGGGGGGAATCACAATACATCACTTGATGCCACCTTGACGAGCTGAGTTTGATACCCCTGGAATAGAATAATTGGGGATGGGGATGGGGATGGGGATGGGGATGGGGATGGGGATGGAGATGGGGATGGAATGGAATAGCATAGCATAGCATAGCATAGCATAGCATAGCATAGCATAGCATAGCATA
>JANHFL010002448.1:0-13645 GCA_032468155.1 Oxyrhabdium leporinum | reverse complement strand
CCCCGGGGTCATGAGGCTTTCCTGGAGCCTCTGGGAATGCAAAAATGACCTCCCCCGGGCTCCGGACACTGTAGGGAATCCCTTTCTTCTCCCTCCCGGAGCCTCTGTGCGCGCCCTGCACTTACCTGCATCCACAGCGGGCCATGTGACGACTCCTGGTAGGGGTGGGAGGGGCAGGGCAGAGTGGGCAGGGCCAGCCAGGAGTGGGATTTGGGGGTTTGGCGATCCCTGCAGAATCTTCGCTAAGGGTACACCTGAACACCCGTGAACCCCCAGCAGCCCACCCCTGAATACATGCCAATTGCCAAGTCCCTGAATTTTGATCATGTAACTGTGGAAATTCTGTGATGATCATAAGGGCAATCATGTCATTTTTTGCAGCACCACCATAACTTCAACTGATCGTGAAATGAATAGTTGTAACTCAAGGACTACCTGTAGCATCCTCATCTCCCAACTAATTTGTTTCTTGTTACTGACTGCCCAGTTTTGAGGAGATGCTGCCATTTATGCCGTTGGGGAAAACTATCCAAAGATGACAGGATTATAGATGATTTTAGAGGGGTTATTGAGGAATAGGTGTCTTTAAAATACAATTTTAAACAAGAAGTCTAGAGGGAAAAACAAGCTCCTATTTCATATCAAAAGCAATAATGGTGCGTGTTATCATTTAATTACTGAGACTGTAATTGTAAATAAATTTGCATGTTTAGTTCTATATTATTTAAACTGCTGCTTACACTGCTGTAAACTCTGCTTTAAGAAGATACTGTATCGGCCTAAAGCATATTTACAGGATATAAAAACAATTAGCACTTTGATCATATTTTATTTTATCACAATGATTTAATATTGTGTAGTATTGGGAAACAATTTAAGTGGCGGAGAATAATATGTCCTTGACTCTTATTTTCCATTCAGGTATCCTAGCACAACGTCACAAAAATAGCAGATATCACTATTGCACATGTCTCCTCAACTCAAACCATTGAACTAATGACACTGGTTGAAAAAACAACTATCCATTACAAAATATCTTCCAGCAGACATAGATTCAGGCATATATTTTTTTTGGGGGGGGGGGACAAATGGTTGTCTCTCTTCCCCCAGAATTACTTTTATCTACCACATAGCAAAGTCATTTATATAAAATGCAAATTTGCCATATGGATATAATTGGTGGAGCCCAGTGCTTCATGCAGGCCAAAGAGTGGAAAATTTTACTCACTTGCTTCCTCAGAGAATAGATCTCTTAGTGAGTCTCAGGCAGAATAATTTGAGTATTCAGACAGGATTCTGGACCTAAGGGAAGTGTTAATATGCAGCTGGTAATTACTGCCATTTATTACAATGAATCTTGCTCTGTTGCTGAATTTATTTAATTTATTATTTTATTGATATCCTGCCTTTATTATTCTTCATTAAAAAAAAAACAATCTCAAGGCGTTGAACATATCTAATATTCCTTCCTTCTTCTATTTTCCTCACAACAAAAACCTTGTGAGGTGCGTTGGATTGAGCAAGAGTGACTGGCCCAAAGTCACCCAACTGGCTTTCGTGGCTAAGGTGGGACTAGAACTCACAGGTCTCCCAGTTTCTAGCATGGTTCCTTAACCACTAGACCAAAGTGTATTTTCTGTCTCTTCTGTATCAGCATAAAGTTTGCTGCGCCCTTTTTATGATCCCTATCCTACCTCTGTTGCCTCTGGTTCAAGTCACTGCAATCATTTGATTTCCTCAGAAGCCTATTATATTTTATACACCTTTAGACTCCCTTTGGGTATTGTCAGAATAAATGGAATGATAATTCTTTAATGCCAGTAGAGATCCCCAAACAACTTAAGCCTGTCTCGTTCATAGAATGGGGCATGAGATGACGGTAACAACCAAGAGATAAAACATTAAAAAAAGTTGCTGCCAAAGTATGCTTCTGCCATGATCAGAGGAAAGTGGGGAAAGACCCAAAATCCTGCTGTGACCATAAATGGCTACGGATACATATAAAGTTCAAGGATGACTGAAAAATCTCTTCTGAATACTGAGCTAAAAACTCCCAATTATCCACTATTAATGAATAATTCTTTTTTAGCAAATGGTGGGTTCCTGAAACGGCTTCCCCATCACTGTCTTTTTATGCACTTCTCATTTTCCCTTAAGCAAATAGCCATGGAGTGTCAATGCCAATTGTCCCAGTAATAAGTCAGGAGGACATGAATTATAGTCTTTCAAACCAAAGAGATCAGCAGATAAATGGAGCCAGTGATATACCTATCTGATCTGTCCGTTGATTAATTCATTCTTAATGTTACTAATTTTCTCCACGCTTAAGCAGGCTTCCGGACTGTTAATATTTCCACTGAGATTATCAATAGGCATAATTCTTTGCTCTGATTAGAAATTGTCATAGGAATCACATTATGCCAAAATCAAACATGAAGACGGTACCAGAATGCCTCTCTCAGCTTGCAGAAAAGTTTATTTGAGAGCCAAGAACTAGGAAGAAGAACGTAGTATAATGTTTGTGAGGGATAGTGCCTAGGGAGTGGGAGGTAGTGTGATGCACTACAGCAAAGTCACAGTTTCTTAGGAAGGAGGGAGCATATTCCAAGGAGGGGACAAGACAAGAGACAATACAGTCCAGAACTGGATAGGAGATAGTGGAAGAGATTTAGGATAGCCGTTCCCTAGAATCTTCCAGAATCTCATATGTTAGAGTGAAAGTAGTAAAAGTTTAATCTGGCAAGATTCTGTTTCTTGGGTGTAAGCAAATAAAGAACTCTATGTCATTCTTGGGCTGGACCCAGTATGTACCTTCTGGACCATTCAAAGGAACATTAAATAATTTAGAAGCAAGAAGACATAAAAGTTCTAGCTTTGGGTCACTTTTAGATTCTGGACCAGACATGATTGAAGTGAGTAGCTACCACCAAAAACCAGGAATTTCTCTTGTATAAATGGGCAATCTTTTGGCCTTGAGACTATTAAATGGAATATTAAAAGTACTGTACAAATAATGCCATCCACACACAAATACTTTTCTCTCATGCATATGCATAGAAAACCTACCAACTTCCCTTCTGCACTCATACCTTTCTAATACAGAATGGTGCAACAACTGATTCTAACCTGGTGATCATAAGCAGATCCTGAAAACCAAATAGAGTGGATCATTTGTTAATTACACTTCTGATTTCCAGAAGTTATTAGTAGTGGGAAGTCACTATAGCTATCTGTCATTACAGTTCTCACTACACCTGTCAGTTAATTAAATTATCACCTGCCTGGCAAAGGGCAGAGTTTGTTTCTTCCTATCATTAATAGTTATCTATTTTCTGGTTGTCTCCTAATTATGCTGATCAAAGGCCAGTGGGAAAAGTGGACAAGGATTTTCATGGCTTTATAGATCACATATCTGAGCTGTCATCTGAGTTTGCTCCCTGTTTACATAAGGAAAAAAGACCAAAACACATCATTTCCAGCAGCCAACACCTGGATAAGCAGGGGTTAGCACCAAGTATCAATTGAGCAGAAAACAATATCCTAATCAAGAAACCAGTAGGCAAACACTACACCCCTACCCAAAACAGGCAGAGCAAGCTGTAGTTCTCTTCTCTTAAACTCAATCCATGTACTTATGGATATTGCATACACATCCTCTTCCAGTGACTCTCCTCAAGAAATCAGCAAGATCCATGAAAGCACTGTTCTGGAAGGCATGTCAAAACACTGTTGTTGAGAACTCTAGAGTCAAATTAGCTAACCATTTCCAGTATAACTGAAGTGTAGGAAAATGCTGTCATTTGTGCAGCACTGGAATTGCATGAAAAACAACTGCCTGTTGAACTTGCATCCCTCTTCTCATACCGAAGAGAGACATTATTAAAATTAATTAACAAATGACCACTCTATTTGGTTTCAGGATCAGCTTATGATCACCCAATTGGAAATAGACGTTGCATCATTCTTGTGTACGTTGGTACCTTCAGAGACACAGTTGTAAATTGTGAGGCCCTTTTCAGTGATAGTACTCACTATATCTTGGTAATGTGATGATTATGTGTAGGATCTCCAGCTTTTTTTGGGGGGGGGTGTTGGACTAGATGACCTACAAAGTCCCTTCCAACTCTGTTAACCTGTTAAAGAGAGGAAATGTAAGATTATTAAGTATTAGGTCATCAAACCTAATTTAGTAATGTTTTATATAAAACAATGGTTAGGTCCTACTGTTCCTTCATCTGACTGATAGTTTTGAGATGACCCCTTTGTGCTGCATTTGTCTTGGTGAAAGTGTGCTTCAGTAATTGTGTATTGATTTTATGTTTTAATATTGTCGTAGCTGCTTTGAGTGAAAGATAATAAGAGAAACAAACATGGCATTATCACCTTTAATATTAACCTTCATGTCTCCCAGGCATAAGTAATCCCTGTCCAAGGAATCAAGAGAAAGGTTTGTCATTGTCACAGTGACTTCCCTTTAAGTATTTTCAGTATTTTTCAACACCTGCTTTTCAGTACTTTCCTCCCATGATTAAAAACAACAACAGAAACAACCAGATTTGCAGATGCAGGCACTACAACAGAAAAAAGGTGCACAGCATTGAAAACTCTGGACAACCAAAGGGATAAAGTAGAACCTGGACTCCCCAAACATGATTCTCTATATAGCCAGGACCATTCATATTTGGAATTTAATCCTGTCCTGACTTTGTGATATTAGATGCCATCTCCATAGATCTGTTGAACCATTAGCATTCTTGCATGGCTGCTCAGGCTCAACTTTGACTATTAATCATCAGTCTGGTTTTTACCAAGGTAGGCTGCAGTGAAGATCTATTACTATGTATTATATAAGTTTATGTATATGGGTTCAAAAATCAATGCTGCTGCATGCCCTAAAGTAAATATATGGAGTCTTAATTCAGGAACCATCTACTTGCATGTGAAAGCAAAATAAATTTATTTGTCAGTCTGAGAAGACTTTTCCTGAATGTCACAAAGATGCCAAGTGTGACTGTAAATTGGAGGCTTTTTAATGTGCTAGTCTGCACTTACTGGGAACCAAGGCAAGGTAAATTTATGGGAGATATAAGTTACAATCACTCATGTCATTTGGAATGCCCTATTTCCTGGGATGGGGCAGTAAAGATGTAAAGAACAATTATACTGGCTAAAAACTGAATTTGTTTCTATTGCTACCTTTCTACAACACGAAGAATTCCCTCTGCTGCTGCTTCCTTTTTTCCACTCCTATCACAGCAACTCCTGGATTCATGATTTTCAGTCTTTGTTAATGCTGTCCCAAGCAAGCATGGTTGTATTGAGTTAGCACCTGGAAGCCTGAAAAAATATAATTAGTATGCTTCCCAATAGTAAGGGATCTTCATGTCTACAGCTGGAAGGTTTGGGAAGCCTTGCATTTCTCATGATCCCAAAGCTTATGCTGCTGTACTTTGCAGGCTGACAGTAAGAACCAGGCCTTGTCTGAAGCCCACAGTATCCCAGTCTTTCTCCTCCTTGTTCTCCTTCAATAAGGTGAATTTCCAAATCAGAAAGGAATGGTTCTATATGACCTCGATCTAGTTCTCAGAGATTTTGAACTGCTCTTTTGAGCTCCGCTTTTAATTCAGGAGTTGGCACCCATAATCAGTTTCAATACATATTTGCTACATCACCATAATCTGTTTGTCCTTCCTTCCTCTCTCTCTCTCTCTCTCTCTCACACACACACACACACACACACACACACACACACACACATTTATAATGTAAGATTTTCTGTACATACTGAATTCACCAGGGATTCATTTCATAGGTGTAAGAGTCTGATTTGCCTAAAAACTACCCTCATCTCAATGCTGTTTTATTTTGAAAAAGAAATTATATAAATCAAGAACTTGGCTGCAAAGTCTTATTTGCAGCATGAAGAATTTTTTTTTACGAGTAGGTAATAAAATGTTGGAAAGCCAGATTTGCAGTTGGATTGCTGACATCACAGAAATATCTTGTAAAAATATTACCTTCCTTGCTGCCACCGCAAATATATAATGTGGCATTTTGAAACCACTATAAATCAGTTACTCCTTTTGCTCAATCAGAGGGAGACTGAAAGTGATTGGATGGTCAGATTTAATGGCTATGTTCTTTCATTTGCTAGATTATGAGTGAGCATTTCTCGGTGACCTCTTACTAGCATTCAAATGGGAATCGTGACAATATGCTGAACGGAGAAGACATCCATCTATCTAAAATACCGAAAATTGAGGGAGGAAAAAGAACACAAATGTCCACTAGGTAGTGAAATGTGTCTTAATCAATGAACTGGAGAGAGAGAACAAGGAGTGAACATCATACATGATGGGGAAGAACTCAGAAGGACAAAAGCAGGAGTTGGCTATGGAGTGCCAACTTCTGGGGGGTGAAAGCAGACAAAAAGCTATAAGCAGTTCCTACATTTTAGTTATTGTAAATATGTTAGGCGGACAAGCTGGACACTGGATGGTCTTGATTACAATAATGAATGCACCTCGAAGAGACCTAACCAGCCAAAGACTGATGAGCTTGGAGAAAATCTATCTGTCTGGTTGCTGAGACCAGACAATGATTTAATGGCACTGAATTTAGCCACCCATCCATCAAATTCTGCTAAGATAGTTTAGCAAAAACTCTTGGACCATTTAAACAAAGAGACCCTTGGGAGTCAGATTTGAGAAGAAAAGGAATACGCATTTCTGGGACTGAAGCACCTCGCAAGAATTCAAGCTGAGCATTTTCAGACAGCCATCTATTGCATAAGATATAGGCCTTCTTAAAATACATTTTTATAATCTCTTCACTGCTTTTCCTCCTTTTGGAACTGATATCCTGCCTACGATCATAATGCATCAATTTGAAATTACAATCAGCCCTCAATCTGGAGTGCTGCTAGAGGAGAGGGCCATGTTTCCTCAATGCTCTTGTACGTACAGATGATATCTTTGCCAACTACATACTGAACTGGCAGATGGTTGAACATATAGATTTATTATACTGCTGAAAAATGTAGCAATGTTGAGTCAGATTCCTAGACAACATGACTTTGTGGGAATTCAAATTGTCTGGGTTGAATTTCACAGCAGCCTCTCAAGCAGACGGTTGGGTGGATAAATTATGTGACTGGGAAATAGTAAAGAGGGCTGACTCTTGCTTAAAGCCATTTGGGATTCCATTTAGCTTTTTTTTTTAAAAAATAATAATTATGAATTGTTAAGAAAACATAGGATTGTGGAGTTTCATCCTACATCTTCAGCATGACCGGTGGAAATATCCAGTACATTTTAAGATGCATTGCTGCTTGGTGAAATTGAAGAGAAGATGAAGGGCCAAGTGCCGGAATAGGAAAAAAAGAAATACATATCATTATGTCTGCTATAGTAATCTACAACATAAGTAGTAATAGCGTATACATTTATACAAGGACAGTAAACACTCATTTTGATTAATGGCATCACAAAATAAGCAAATCCCATAAGATGCTGATGTTATCAAGTCATGACCCTTATCAGAAATGACATGATCAGCCATCTTCTTCTCGGGAAGCCTGAAGTTAATTATTAAGAGCTCTAATCTCATCTGTATTGACTGTGGGTATCCCATGGTCTTTGGTAACCCTGTAACATATTTTTTTTCCAGGTTTTTAAATTCAGTCTCATAAATTAACAAGTCCTGATTTGGAGTGTTTTTGAAGCAAATAAATCAAGTACCCACTTTTCAGGGGAATTCTTTTCTTCTTTTCATCCCAATACCATTACCAGATTGAAATGGGACCTTGTTTGTTTAGCTTTTCAGCTGCCTCCCAAGCAGAATTTAGAGCAGAATTTCTACAATAAGCTGAAGTTGTTTCAGCTCAGTCCTGTAGCATGGTTGCCCAACAAACAATATTATCAAGAGTCGTTGATAGTGAGATGATGGCATATACATTTAATAAATAATAACTAAATGTATGTTTCTCTCCTATAAAGCAAATTTGGATCATTGATGAGGTAGGAATATAGATAATCCAAAGAGGAAATTGTGGCTGCTGGTCTGTAAATTTTCTCCATGGATCAGGTTGTTTGTTTGTTGTTAGATTTTTTTTTGTTCTTCTCTTTATTACTTTAGAAGTAACTCAATGTGACAAACATACATAATACTCCTTCCTCCTTTTATGAATCAAAGCCTTCAATAACACCAGCATACTGGGCCTGTCTCAAGGCACATGTGCCGTGTTCTTCTTGAGGTACCACAGAACCAATGTTCAACCTGATTGTTGGAGTTAATAGGAAACATGGGTTGTATGATTTTTGCTAGAATAAATGTTTTCTTTCTAAAGCCCTTCAGGTGACTTAGAAATATAACAGTCTAAAATGACCATGACTATATTTAAAATATTACTATATTGGAATTCTGGGAAATGTAGTCCCCAATATCTTGGTTGGGGATACTTACACTGGAATAACTATAGATCCTGAGCAGCAAATCCTAATGTGTTACAGTTCAGGATCTATCAATCTGCGTCTGCAAGCCATTTTTAGCAATTTGCATATTCAGTCTCTGTCCTATGTATTCCCAGCACATTTAAGGTAATGCCATTTAAAAAATGGTACTCAAACAGAACTGCTTTTCCAATCAACTTGAAGGACTGCCATTCATGAACAGGTGATAAATCTAACCAGGATTATAAGGGAAAAAACTTCCAATTTACTCACCTGCTTTTTACAATAACTTGTAATTAATTTGGAAACAGAGTTGATTTTTCACAGAACAAATGAGTTTTTGCTAGAGAATGATTGCACCAATCACCATTATTGATTATAGTTTATTCTATACAAATGCTAATAGCTATTGATGTTAGCTTCTGATATCCTTCTAGGATATGCAAAGAAAAAGTTTTTTCCCGAACAGTTACCCCAATTATTAATAAACACATCAATAAAACTTATATTCCTAGAAATCTGGGGGATATTCTTTTGATATTTTTAATTTTAAAAACATTCTTGCATTTACTTGTTGCTTTAAAATAATTTTCAAAGACTATCTTAGTACTTGTTTAGACAGTTATATAAATGATCACTTTTCTCTCACCCTTTCTTTAAAGTCTACAATATGTTATTTCAACCAGTAAGAATCAGATGGGATTTGATGCTTTCAAATTCCATTCCTCCATCCAGATGATAAATTTACTACAAGAATAGACAGAATAAAAACAGCAACATGATCCCAAAACATAATGATAGTTACTTAGATTACGATTAGATTAGTTTTTAATAGTCTCCAGGTCAAATCCTCCTCTTCCCTATTCAAACTGACTCAGATATTTTTTTTCTGTTTGCCTGTACTATATTTACTTTATAAACTGCCATTTATCACAAGTGGTAGTCCGTAGCTTACCTTGCCTACTCTTAGAGAAGCTAACCAGACCTGGATCTAGATTTGCAATTTGTATTTGGATGGAAGACAAGGCAGAAATCTCAGGATTTGGGGCTAGAATAGAACTGAGGAAATATCCTGAATACAGCTACTGTACTGAGGCAAAGAAAACTGCATATGACCACATCGTTAGGAGGTGAGCACAGCTTGAAGGAGACTTGAACTGATTTTAACTATAACAGAAGTTTAGATTAGAAAATTTGTTCTTTAGATCAGGGATCTCCAACCTTGGCAACTTTAAGCCTGGAGGATTTCAACTCCCAGAATTCCCCAGCCAGGTTTGGTGGCTGGGGAATTCTGGGAGTTGAAGTCCACCAAAGTTAAAGTTGCCAAGATTGGAGACCCCTGCTTTAGATCATAACTACACAGAAATATTTAAGTAAGACAATGGTTCTAGTAACCCCTATCATCATGCTTTTCAACACAGAATGAAGGCAGTCCTTGAGTTACAACAATTTAATTACAACACAACTGTTTGAAGTTACAATGGCACAGAAAAAAGTGACTTATGACCATTTTTCACACTTATGACCGTTGCAGCATCCCCATGGTTATGTGATCAAAATTTGGGCACTTGACAACTGATTCATATTTATGATGGTTGCAGTGTCCCGGGGTCATGTGATCACCTTTTGTGACCTTCCAACCAGCAAAGTCAATGGGGAAGCCAGGTTCACTTAACAACTGCAGTGTTTTTCTTAACAACTGTCTCGCTTAACAACTAATTTTTGGCTCAGTTGTGGTTATGAGTCAAGGACTATCGGTGTATTACTGTTAGTATTTCAAACAAGAAACTTTAAAAAAAAAACTTTAAGAGATTTTTCATATAAGATGTGCATGCTTCTCTGTACATACAAACTGTAGGAATATTCCACACCAGAAGGCCAAGCTTAAGACCTCATAGTCTCATGCAGACTGAAGACTGGAATAGACCCCTGAGAATTAGTCACAAAGTTGCTCCCATACTACATTAATTCATTTATATTTTAATTTCATCAAAACTACATAAACTTAATTGAAGTTTTCTTCTGCTTGTGCTTAATTTGAGTTTTCGACCTGGTTCTGCCTAGTTTTGAAATGCAGTCTCTGGTGAGCTGTTAATGGCCAATTTCAGCCTTCAACTCAAAACATATTAAATATTAAAAAGTGTAGAGCAGGGAGGACTGAAATAGAGCTTATAAAGGCTCAACTTTTACAGTGTATGGCAATATTCATAAGGCAATATATGAAGGGATATTAATCTCCAGACCTAGATGGACTCTATCCTGGAATTCTGAGAGAACTTGACGATGGACTCTCTGAATCTTTATATTTGAGAAATGCTGACAAGCTGGTGAATGCCAGAGGTTTGGAAAAAGACAAATATTTACCTTATTCAATAATGGAGGAAAGGAGACTCCATGGAATTTGAGCAGACCACAAAGACATCTATTAGTTTCAAAACAATTTAATTGTTTGATATGTTGCAAAACAATTTAAATACTACATCATGGATGGATTTGTCAAAAATATAGTCTTTCCAGACTAAAATTTAATTTTTGATTGGGCAACTTCCTTAATCTGCTTGAGGATCCTGTAGATAAATACATATTCTGATCAACAAAGCATTTGACAAAACATCACATGCCATTCTGATTAGCAGGATCTGGAAGATAGTGCTGGAGGATTGACAGAATAATCTACTTCTTCCGTATCTCATTTTATTTTATTTATTATATTAATAATTCAATTTTTTTGCTAATCGGTTGAACTATCTTCACTGTTCTGTAAAAGCAATTAAGTAGTCATAGCATCCTAAACATTTTGGAATTTAATCCAACCCCTCAAGAAAAAAAGAAATAAATGGAGAACAGAAAAAACAACAACACAGAACTCCAGAATCTCAGAATTTACCTAAATCTACAAAGCAGTTAAGAATCAACAGTTATGTGCCAGACAAGAAACTCTAAGTAAAACAATAAAAAATAGCATCTACACCTCAAATAGATATGAACCCTGAACTGGAATTTGGAAAGTGGACTAGAAAAAAACAGTAACTTTTAAATTTCTCTTTCTGTCTGTTAGGAATTAAGCCATCTGAAAAAAAACATGTGTGTCTTTATTAGCTTCCCTGTCTCAAATAGCTGTTGTTTCCCCAACAAATTTATCCCCAGGGCAAAATGAACAAGTCATACAACCTTCAAAGCAATTTACAATGGACGTTATTGTCAGAGTGTGTTTACTGACTTCACAAATAATCATTTCTCACCGTGAATATTTAACATCTATTCTGATTAGCAGAGTAGTTAACTGTCATAGGTAATGGCATGACAATTAGTGGATATGTAGCTGGCTTGAAAATTGTATTCAAAGATGTTTATTCACTGTTCCTCATCATACTGGATAAAGAAACAAGCACAATGCTGCAACAGGAACCCTCATAATAGGAAACGAATATTTATAAATTGACAGCTGATACAAAAGTGGGTAGGATAGCTGATAGCTTAGAAGATGGAAGAAAAACTGAAAATGGTCTCAATAAGTTTGAGGAATAGTCTGAAAAAAAGTAAAATGAAGTTTATCAGAGACAAAAGGAACTCAGAAATAGAACTGAAATGCAGAGGCATTGGAAGTAGTGGGGAGGGTACCTGGCTAGGCAGTAAAATGTGTGAAAAAAGAACTTGGGATAGTAATTGAGAACAAAGCAGGAGCCAACAATGGAACATGGCTGCAGAGGTGCGCAGAAATATAGTTTCCAAATCAAGGGAAGCAGTAGTTTCATCTTATTCTGCATTGGTCAGATCCCAATGCAAGCCCATTTCTTCCTGTGAGTGAGTTCCAAAGCACAAGATGCCACAATAGAAATTCCCTGCCATATGGGTCACTTCCCAAGTAGATGCTGTGGTGGGGTGTGTGGGGCGGGTGTGCTATATTACATTGAGATTTGGACTTCTTCACACTTAATTGAAAAAATGTTCATGGCAAATTGCTGAGACAAGATGGGCAATCTTCTGGTGCTGAAACCCAGTGCTTCTCCATTGGACAAACTGTACCTCTTTCTTACATTGTAGAGATTATTCCAGATAATTGTCCAGAAGAATTACATTATGAGAAATGGCATCCTCAAGTCTAATGTTACAGTCACATTAGTTTCTACAGGGAGAAAAGAAAAGCTGGCTAGAAAACTGGCATGCCATGCGGAGGCATTAAAGCACCAGAAAGCGTTCCATTGATGGAAAGAGCTTGAGATAAGACAAAGGTTAAAGGCCACCACAGATGATCAGCTTCAAGAGAAGATTGTATGATTTCTCTAATATACTGGAATGCACACCTAAATCAGCCATATGGAACAAATGGCTTTAATGGTGCATTTTGTAACAACAGCACAACGTAGAGAAAATGTGACTGTCAGAGAGCGAGCTACGAGAGCTGGTAAGACAAATGGGCCTCTTAAAAAGCTGAATAGGTCAGGACTATAATAATGGTGGCAACACAAAAAGAAAGCACAGATACTCTTCCAAGAGTTAGATCTTTTTTGCCCCATACTTTTCTCATTTATTGAATTTGGTGCCCAGGGATGCTACTGCATCAGTTTCTAGCGATGAATTTTTAAATGTAAATCGAAACACCAACATGTTTCTTTTTCTATGTTGACTCATCAGTGGCAAATATTGAAGCATGACACTAAAACCACTGAAGGCCACACAATTAAAAGGTCAAGTGGAATATAAAGCCTACCAATTAAGAAGATAGAGGGTGCCATAGTTGCCAATAGGGAGGATAAATCTTTGATTGAAAGTGTTTGTTTTTATAAATGTATACATTGGTACTTAAATGTTTGTGGACCAGTTTGAATTTTCAATATGTCTGCATAAATATGACCTAAAACACGATCTGTTCACCACATATTCTAAAACTAGATAACAAATGAGTCATGAACAAATGAGTCAAAACATTATATTTGTTGATTTATTTATTGAGGAAAATGATCCAAAGCTATATTGTTAACAAACTGAAAGACCTTTCAAGACACATTCAACGAGATCCGTTCTGAAGGCTGCTCTGGAATGCATGTCCACAACTATGATGACCAACTTCTTTCTAAATCCTTTTGTTGGTCCGGGCACACTTGTTAATGCTTCTGATAAAGGGTTTTTAAAGTTTTTTAAAGTTTTTTAAAGTTTTTGAAATAGTGTTGTGAACCGCCCCGAGTCTTCGGAAT
>JANHFL010002447.1:91899-102556 GCA_032468155.1 Oxyrhabdium leporinum | reverse complement strand
ATCTTAACAAGATTCTTTGTTACATTGAGTAAAACCTCCTTTGTTGTGCTTTGCCACGAAACATATCATGTTTTGAACCAAAAGAAAATAAGAGAAATTCTGAAAAACACGGTACTTTGGATGGACTTTTTTTTCATTTCGTTTTTCAACTTCCTAACTGACACCGCTCTGATATTTTGATGCACTTTGAAGTGGCAAATGTTGTGATTTTGATGCTCCAGTGTTGTTCACTGTGGTATTACCTAAATAGAGATGCTACAAAGAACAGACTGTGTCCTTCTTATTTATCAAGGTTAAGTACAGGACAAAATTAACTGTTAAGCAAGGGTTCTGTGGCATAAGCATTCATATTTGAAAATCAGCCTAACTTAAAGGCAATGATTTTTTTGTATTTTGGGGATGAGAAAGTAAATATGACTCTGATTTAGGCACCTCATGTTCCCAGACAGAGGATAAGATTTATATGTGAATAGTTGCTATGTTTAATAATTTTGATGTGTCACTATAGGCACAGCTAGGTGGCTGTGTTAAAGCTCTATTGATCTGTCCTTGAGCAAGCACAAAAACATGTTGACATCAAATTTATTTCCCCAATTATTTAGCCTTATTTTTCTGAGTCATGAATATTGGTGACTGGTGCTGTCCTGATTGTTCTAATGGAGAACAAGTCAAAGAAAGCAATTGGTGGGTTCTCTGACTTTATTTCTCTTCCTACTATACAACAGCTGTCGCAGGAAGACAGCCACCTATCAGTTTGCCTAATGTGAGTGGGCAAGGACAGGAAGTGTAGCTACACTTTGGAATGGCACAAATTTGTCGCCTGTAAAGTTGCCCAGAAATAACCTGATTAACAATGATTGTGGAGCAGCATCACTGAGTGGAGCAGAAGAAAGCAACAGATAATAAACAAGGTCTATATTCCAGTTGTACTGCAAAAGGATGCTAGTGATTGCAGAGAGTGACTGTGTCATAGAAACACCTGTCAGCTCCATTTTTTCAGATTTTTCCAGTTTCCCAGAGGACCTAGAGAGGATTAATCTCCCTTTAACACTGTTTTAGCACCTTCCAATTTTTAGAGAGGAGACTATGTTATTGATTCATGTAATATATACAAAGCACCAGCTATACTAGTTGCTTGTGCATTTCTAAGCCAAATGTAAGGGGTTGATTTTAATCTTTGGAAAATGATGTAGTGCTGAGTGGCTTGAAAGACCACATTTAATTACACCTGCCTGCAACTGAAGATGGGAAACATCTTGCTTTCAAGTTGGAATTAGAACTAGCTTTGGCATGCAGGTTCAGAACTGTTCATATGTGCATGTGCAAAAAGCTTCCAGTTGCTATGCAGAATTGCTTTTACCATACAACTATAGCAACCACTTTGGCAAAGTAGAAAGAGCTTGTGAGGATGAAAATGTGGGTGTAAATTTCTCATTTTTGTTGCTACTCTGACTACTCATTTTCAATAAGAATCTTAAGACTTCATGAAATCTTAATACAGCTTCAAAATATAAACTATAATAAGTGCAAACATAATACTGCAAAAGCAAGCACATATAGATCAACTGCCCGACTAATGGACCCAATAAAAGCAGGTATCTTCAGGAACTTTAAAATTCCAAAAGCAAAACTTTATTAAGTACATCATTTTGGCACAGAAGCAAAACCAACTCTAAATTTCCCTGCGCAACCCTATATAATTAAAGATGGGTTTCATTCCCTCCTCCCAAGGAATGGGTCACATTGTACAATTAGGAATCAGACTTTTGTTTTGATAACAGTCCACATCTTGGCAGATACCTGGAGAAGTGTCCTTGGTTCTTATGGTTGAAGATTGTAGCCTCCACATTCCATCTCACACTTCCCTCCCCCCAGTTATTTGGCAAGTTGAAAAGCAATAATAGTCACACAAAGTTTTAGCATTTTTCAATCTTGACATGCCAACCTCCTGGGAAAAAGGGATAACTGAAAAATATTAAACACATATTAACATCATGATTTCATTATCTCCCCCTCGACATGCTTCCCTGATTTCTGAGGATACTTGGAATGGAATTTGCTCACTAATTGATCTGCTTTAACATTTGACCCATTCTGTTTCTGATATTGAATACCTTTTCCATTGCACCAAGTACTGCAACTTTCCTTTGAACTATCTAGAATTTTAGATCCTTTTTATTTCATAGTGTTCTTCTCCCCCCTACTATGATCAGGCCCAGGGTTTCTTTACCCACCAGTCTCAACTTACACCCTAGAGCAGATTTCAACAAACTACAATGGAACACTAGGTGAACTTTTCCTAGTATTTTGGGTAGCTGTAGATTCACTGTAACTGGAGTGTAACATGTTAGCAGGGCCCAATGAACTGTGAAAGCCTCTTTCTCCCACACTGCCTAGTGTCTGTCAGTTTCATTTAATTTGTGGGATGTGTAGGCTTGCAACTTTCCTTCTGCATTCTTCTGGAGCAGGACTATCCCCACTGCAACATACCTAGTGCCCACCTGCATTATGAATGGTTCATCTGGGTTTGGGTGTTTGAAGACTGGCTTGGCCACAGAAAGCCATTTCAGTTTCTCAAATGTCATCTGGCATTCCATTGTCCAGTTTAGCAGCTAATTGGGTTCAGGCTTCACTCTGCCTCCCCCCATCTTGAACAACTCTGTGATTGGCAAGGCAATCTGAGCAAATGAGGGAATAAACTGCCTATAAAAGTTGACAAAAGCTAAGAAGCTCTTCAATTGCTTTCGGGTTCGGGGGGCTTGCTACTCCAAAATAGCTTTCACCTTCCCTGGGTCCATCTCTATTCCCTCATGTGACACCCGGTACCATAAGTAGTCTAGATTGGTTTTATAAAACTGGCATTTTGACAGTTTGTCATACAGTTTAGCATCCAGGAGTTTTTTCAGCACATGGTTCACCAGTTTCACATGCTCCTCCATCTCGGAGTAGATGAGGATGTCATTCATGTATACAAGGACTCCCTTGTAAAATGCTCATGCAACACTTCATTTATCAGTTGCATGAACATGGCTGGTGCTCCCTGCAGCCTAAAAGGCATCACAAATTGGTAACAAGCCAAGGGGCAGTTAAACACAGTCTTCCACTCGTCCCCTTCTTTAATTCTCACATGGTAGTATACCTCCCTCAGGTTCAGTTTAGTGAACATCTTTTTGGGGGTAAGTACCCCAGCATGTCTTTCATGAGGGGGAGGGTGGTACATGTTTTCCATGCAGACTTCATTGATCCTACAGAAATCCATGCACAGCCTCAACAACCTGTTCCTTTTCTCTTTAAACAGCATGGGGGCTGCCACTTGGGACTTCGCTGGCTGGATGAAGCCCCTGGCTAGATTTTTATTGACAAAGTCTCTTAGTTTCCCCATCTCCTTGGGGGCCATTGCATACATCTTAGGCTTAGGGAGCTTTGCCCCTGGCAAGATCTCAATTGCACAGTCTGTAGGATGATGGGGGGGGGGGGCAGGACGTCAGATTCCTTCTCACTAAACACTTTGGCAAGGTCTCTGTACTCCTTGGGGATGGTGGACATCATTTTGGTAGCCATTCTCATGCACTCAGGCTTTCCCTTTCCTCCTGATTGTGGCTAGGGCTTGCTACATTTCTTCCCTGTAGGTTTTGGGTTCTCCAGGGTCATCACTAAGTGCCCACTATCCCTTTCTTCAGATATGCCAACCCCAGTATCATGGCTTCTGACATTTTTGGGGCCACCATGAATTGTATCATTCCAATTTTAGTATATGTTCCTTCACCCTCATTGGTTGGGGGAGAAACCTTCACCCTCATTGGTTGGAGGAGAGACCTCTACAATTTGGCATGCCACCCATGTATTTTCCCTTGCCTTCTTCGGTATCTTTTTGATTTTTGATGGGCTTGGGGCCTTTGGGGTAATCATGGGCTTGGGTGCCAGATAGATTGTGGCCCTATGACCCTCCTTTCCACATCTAGAGCACAGCCCGGGTTCATGTCTTGGGGCCTCCCTTGGGGCAGATGCTACTGTGGATAGGGTCCTCTGACTAGGATTCTCTGACCCAGTGGGCACCTCTCTTGGCTTCTTCTTGGTCGGCCTTTGGCTCCTCCATGCCTCTTGTACTCTATCAGATCCAATTCCACCCACTCTGCTGTGTCTCCCTCCAGGCTTGCTACAACAGCATTCATGCAGGTTACTTTGTCTGGGTAAACAGGCCCGTACCAGTCCAGATGGTTCCACACTTGATTCAGGAAGAAAGCCAGCTTCTCTGGGCTCCCATCGAACATGGCTCTTATCAGCAGGGGCTCCAGGTGTCCAGGGTGAACTGGTATGGTGGTGGCTACTCCACCACCTGTGGGAACGACTGAGATTGGAAACCCGCAGCCACCGGTGGCATTTGGGGCTGGACAGTGCCACCACGTGGGTGAGTGGCTGCCCCTGGGGGACTGGCTGCACCCTGGCTTGCTGCACCCCATCTTTGAGGAGCAGCAGCTCTGTGGAGCTGGTGGGGCCTGATGGCCCAGTTCCCCCAGCCCCTGGCTGGGGTTGGAGCTGCAAGGACAAAGGGGCCGCTGAGATTTGGCTGCCACAGCCCCAGTGACTTGGGGTTTCTGCTTTGCTGGCACCAAGCCTCGCATCTCCATGCCCACAAACCTCTGGAAGGTGAAGAAGGCAGCGGATGGGAAGTACCTGGCTGCATGCCCCATCCCATTGGAGCAGCTGAGGGAGAGCGTTTCTTACATAATGTCTTTGAAAATATCTATGAGTTTTATTCTTATCATACCATAAAAAGGCATGTCATCCTAACTGGAGATCATGACCTTCCAAAAACAATAGTCTTCTATGTCTGAGAGTTATGGGGACATCAACTGAAAAGTATATAGTAGGGATAAAGATACTCTTCAAAGATGAAATCAAATATGTAGTTATTTTAGTCAGCTTTCATTTGATTGTAATTCTTTCCAGTGCAAATAATACATTTAATTAAATAATTTTAATATTGTTCATCAGCCAAGAGCTCTTCAGGATAAATGCTATAATTATATACAATAAAGTCAAAAATATCAACTAGAAGATAAAGCAGATAGGCTGGGAGGCATGTATGAAGGCAAGAACGAGGTACCAACTCTCAGTGTTACCCTAAAACATGAATTGGATTCACATACAGCTCAGTTCCATTTTGCATTATTTTAAAGGATGGCATAGAAGAAGGATTTTAAGATTTTGTTCTATGGAAACCCAGGGAACTGTTAAAAATTCATGGGGGTTTTGAGACAAGGGAAGGGAAGGGAAGGGAAGGAAAGGAAAGGAAAGGAAAGGAAAGGAAAGGAAAGGAAAGGAAAGGAAAGGAAAGGAAAGATTGGACAATTTGTCTAAGATGATATGAGAACTTCTGCTTTGGGCAGGGGATTGTACTACAAGATCTCTAAGAGCCCTATGATTCTATGAATACAGTCAAGGTCAAGGTCAAGGCACGACTATGCATCAGTGTTCCAAGTAATACATCCAAATAAATCAGAACCCCAAGGCAGGAATGTTCCTCAGAGAACATGTTTATTGGATACATCATATCAGCACAGTCAGTGAAAACCAACTCTAAAAGTTTCTCCTAGTCAGCACATAATTAAAAGAGCAAATGTTTCCCTCTCCAGGTGTCATAGGTCACATTGTCCAATCAAAGTAGGTGTCAGGCTTCCTCAATCACTTCTGCTCCTCCTCCAATGGTCACCTGTTGGGATGACCTTGGTTTTCATGGGAGAGCTCTTTATTTTGTCTACGAGACAGTCTAGTTATTTCCCCCTCATCCTCCCCCCCATACTGTGTGGCAGCTATGAAGCAGCACAAAATGGCTTCAGCCAAGTTTGATTCAGAGTTGACACTAGGTTCACATGGGTTCTAATTATAAGTTTTCTAAGACAAAGCAGAAAAGACTTGTCCTTTTGTGAAAAAAATGTCACAGCTGCCATTTTGTGGATCAGGTCCCAGATTATTTTTTTAGTTAACAGATTCCATAACTTTGAAAAATTTGAAATCCCTGGAATAGGAAACAGTTTAAGTCTGATTTAAGTTAACAATAATTGTCAATAGGATCAAAAAAGATAGCTAATCAAGACTGATTAAATAAGCACTTTAATTAAATAGTTGTAACTAATTTTTTATCATAAACTTAGATACCTATACTTGGAAACAAAACTTGATACTTCTAAAATATGCAAGTAGTTATTTCCATTTGCAGTGAGTTATATGATATTTTTACGCAGTGGGCAAAGGTATTTGTCATGTTCTGGTGTCCTGCATCAAGAAAGTCCAGCAACACAGTTCAGTGTCGTATCCTTTATCTTGTAAACCTGACCCTCACACATAGTGACCAACAACAAAGTAATCAAAGGCAGTGCTACCGTGGTTTACTCCTCCACCCCTTATATTGTGCTCTAGCCCTGCCCCGCAGTTCCACCCCTCCCCTTCCCACCTATCACTCGCTGCCAATATGCCCTCCACATTCCTGAAGTGTCCCAGCTGCTCATCCTTGGCCAGCATGCCCAGCTCCCTGTGCCTGCATGCACTCTGACAATCAGCTGTTCTGCCACGAATCAGCTGTATTCAAAGTCCGCACCTCTGCTGCCTGTCCGATGGCTCTGTGGATGCAGCAGGCATTCTGTAGGATCCCTGCACTGTGCCAGCTGTAAGGTAGGCAGGCATGTTACTGGGGTGGGCGTTGGCGGCCAGAGACATGCATCCCAGCTGTCAGTTCCTCCCCCGCCTGAAAGGCAGCCTGGCCTGGCCATCAGCAGCCACATGCGTGTGTCCCAGCTGGCTGCTCCTCCCCTGCCCGAATGGCAACCCCGGGCCAGCTGGCGGACACCTGGAAGGCAAAGGATAACATTAGATACCTCCTGGGTACCAGCCTGCCCTCTGCCCAGTTTACTTGGGTTTTATCAGTGAAACAGCTTCACCAACCGAGAGGCTCTTATATCCTTGCTTTTCACCCATGAGACTTCTGACAGGGAGTACCCCTTCCACTGTACTAAATACTGTATTAGGCCCCTACACCTAAGGGAGTCTAGGATGTGTTCCACCTCATAGTGAAGCTCCCCTTCCACTTGTATGGGTGGAGGCACTTGGCTTGGGGACCCCTGTATGTTTGCTGTTCTCACTGGACATAAGAGGCTGCTATGGAACACTGGGTGGGGTTTACCTAGAAGTTGGGGAAGTTTGAGTTCCACCGTAATGGGATTGATGACTCTCACAATTGGGAATGGGCCTAAGAACTTTGGGGCTGAGACTTCTGGCTGTGCTTCCAGTGGCATTGGAGGCAAGGACCACAAGCTCTACAGCCCCGCTCTGAGCCCTCCCCATTGGAGGGCTCCCAAAGGAGCCATAGCCACCCTGAAGGAGGGTGTCTTGCAGGTTGAGGAGAGCTGCATCTCTCCTCCCTGACTTGGAAAATCCCCCTCATCCAAAGAGGAGGAGGAGCGGCAGTCAACATGGCTGCCATGAAGCTGGGAACAGCTGAAGCACCTAAGAAAGTGCAGGAGTAAAGAGAATGAACAATGATTGTTTCTGGGTGACATGATTCTTCTACTTAAAAATTAACCCCAAGGAAAATAAAAAAAAATCTGTGATAAGAGAGTCTAAAAAGATAATTGTTTAAGCTGCAAAAGTAAGCACTTCTGAGATCTATGTTAAAAAGTAAGTCGAGACCACCATCTATTGATGAAAGGAGGAAAGGAATATCTGATATCCGGTGGAGGGCTGTGACCTTTAACTGTCTATTGTCTTACATTTACCAGAGGTGGAAATAAGAGAGATGTTTTATAAAAGAAACACTGGGAAATCAGAATAAAAGACCAAAATCATAGAGCAGATTCAAAAAATTTGGAAAATAGCTTGGACTATTAGATTATGGAGTAAATGTTGGAATTGGCCCATCTAAAAAATGACTTTGCTTTGAAATAAATGGCTTTTGAGTGAAATTAACATCTGCTGGAAAAAAGGCAGTATGGAAATCTGAGAGGAATGTGCCATCTACTAGTGATTGGAAACTTATAATTTTGAACTCTTCTTGAAATAGATTGAGACTTTTACTGTTTAGTGTACTTATATTGCTATCATGACTGGAGTTGAAGGAACAGTGGAACTGTGGAAATGAGAGGACTTTTTAATGAGGTGACTTTGTTGTTCCAAAGTATTAAAATATCAATGGATGATATAGACAAGAAAATAGAAAATGTTCTGCAAAGAACAATGAATAAAGACCAAACTGCCCATGAATTGGTGGAAATAACAGAAAGATTGGATGAAATAGACTATTTAAACCAGCAAATTGACTATGAACAGGGAAAAAGCATGGATCAGAAAAACCAGCAAATGAAGCAACTGTCGTCATCACTGTCACAACTGTCGAGGGTGGGGTCCCCCTTCCAACATCAACCGGGACTCATCTGCTGTGGCCACCAGAGTCGCTGCCTCCGCCTGTTGGACCCTTCAAGATGTCTCCAGTTTTCTTGGCCATCTTCTTCAGTGTTCCTGTCCCCACCTGTCCCACCTTTGCTTTCAGAGCGAGGGCAGTGCATTCAGCTGCCTGGTGACCTGATTTCTCATAACTAAAACAACATAGGTGGCCGGCCTGACGCAGCCTTCTCCGCGTGGGCCACCCGAGGACCTGGTGCCCTCAGGGCACTGCTTGGGGTTCAGTCTGGAAACCATTGTGGCAGCACAGGCACCTCCCCTTTCAGTCTATATTCCTGCAGCTCTGCCTCTAGTTCCGTAGCTGCTGGATGCTAGGCACCCAAGCGTGGAGGTAAGCCCCAGTAGACACAGGCCTGGCGCAATGTGTGGTCAAGGCCTCTCTTAAACTGGTGCACCAGCAATCGTTCTGGCCAGCCCCTCAGCTTACTGGCCAGTCTCTGGAATTCACAGATGTAGTCCACAACCGGCCTACCTTTTTGTTGTAATGCCAGCATTTCTCCCTCTGCCCTCTGGGCCCTGATATTTTCTTCAAACCTTTCATGCAGTGCCTCTGAGAACAGGCCGGCATTTCCTAATTCCTGCCATGTTCACTATACAGATCAGCCACCCAGTCAGCAGCCTCATCCTCCAACACTGCTGCTATGGCCATTACCATGGCCCATTGGGAGGTGTAAAGGTGCGTGTACCGATCCAGGTGGTCTATCACCTGGCTTAAGAAGAGAGCCACCTTCTCTGGACCACCATTGAATGTTACTCGCAGCACTGGTGGGCCCCATGGTTGCAGGACCCCTTGCTCTTGGCCAACACCTGCTGGCCAAGCATGTGCTGGGCATGGGCTGGTAACACTGGGAGGTACCCAGTAATTCAGATGTCCAACAGTGGAGGCAGGCTCTGGTGGTTGTCCCCTCATGGGTTCCCTAGCGTACCCTTGATCTGCCTCCAGTCGCAACTTTGGGCTGGCCAAGCGGAAACACCCAGAAGGAACTGTCAGTTGTTGGATTGATAGCAATGGTGCCTGCCCAATCGGCCGGGCCTCTTTCCACTATACCAGGACCCAACATCCCAAAAACTGGCCTCTCCAAACATCTCCCTCAACCAGTCCATGGTTTGGCTGCCGAGTGCAGTGGAGTAGCTCCACTGCCCTTCATTGTCCTCAGTCAGGCACTTCTCCCTCCACTTTGTTAAATGGCTGCCAGACAGGGTCAGTGTGGGCAATGACCCCCCCCCCAGCACCTGCAGTCACCGACGAACTCTTCCATCACTCCCCTGCTGGAGCTGCCCTCTGACCTGCATCCCTCATGGATGTATATGACTCCTGGCTGGCTGTGAGAATACCTGAGCCAGCCCGCTCCTTGGGATGCACATCCAGGGTAGGGGCATCCTGTGGTGCTGTCAGGGCTTCCAAGGTGGATGGTTCCTTCGGCACTGCAGCCTCCACCCCGGCTTCTATTCCTGGCCATCTCCTACAGCTCCCCCTCCAAGGGAAGAGGTACTAGCTGGGGTGAATTGAAAATAAAGGGAGCACTGACTTCCTGTCACACTCCATCATTCTGCATCAAGAAAGTCCAGCAACGAACTTCTGGGGTGATGTCATGGCAGGATCGATGCAGGGGAACGGGGCTCCGTATCCCCACATTGACCCTTCTCCATTGGAGCCCCTCCCAAGGGGCTGAAGTCACCCTGTAGGGGTGACAGATAAGGAGGGGCAAGTTGCAGAGAGTGGTGGCTTTCCTGCTGGAGCCAGAGATCTTTCCCTCTTCACCAAAGATGAAGATGAGATGGCCAAAATGGCCGCTGTGAAGCTGTGACAGCTGAAGAAACTAAGATTGTGCTAGAGTGGTGAGAGTGTACAGTGATTGGAACTGGGTGAGGTGATTTTCAATTGTGCTTAGGACTTGATTTAATTTACAGGAAGTAAATTAAAGCTGTAAAATATAGAAAAAATTGAATGTAAATTCTATTGGCATGACTTTGAACAGGCATTTTGAAATGTTGGATATGTGATTGTTTATGAAATACTATACTGGACACTTTGTTTGAACTAATTTGAAAATAATTATTGGCAGAATAGTCTTAAAGTGGATTTTTAATGTTGATTTTTAACATGTCATACTCCTAAAATAACAACATTGAAAAATTTTGATAAGAGAAAATAGCACCTGGAGATCTGCTGTATTATTTACTGTCCTATACTTATTCATTT
>JANHFL010002447.1:74477-84729 GCA_032468155.1 Oxyrhabdium leporinum | reverse complement strand
AGTGTTACTTAATACTCTTTATAATGAAAATGTTTGTAATCTTGTCCTTCTTCCTGAAGGGAAGAGGTTAATCCCATTCCTAGATGGGTGATTGATGGGTTTCCTAGGTGTTTCCCTGCCCTAATCCTGTCAGTGTCTGTTGTTTATTGACTTTATTCAACGTGTAAGTTAGCTGCATTCTAGCTGCAACTAAGTAGCCTGTTAAGTGGTTCTTGGCTGTCTGCCCGGAGCTATTAACTGAAGTGAGAGAGAAGAAAAAAACACCTCTCTTGCACTTTACTTTCAGCTGGTTCTTCCAAAATTCATCTATTTAGGAAAAGAAAGTGATTAATTCTTGCTTTCTTCTTCAGAAAAGAAACACATGAAATGTCAGGCTTATATAGCACTGTTCTTGAATCCAACATTGTTGTTAGAATGCTATTGGCACTAATTTAAATAAATTATTATGAACTTTTTGCAATCTATAGTGTGGTTTCTAAGTACAGTGACTAGTCATTGTCCTCGACTAATTCATAGTGTTAGTATTTATATTAAATTCTACATTGTTGAAGCCAATTATATGAAGAAATGTATCTTCTTTGTATCTGAATGGACTCTAAAAATAAGTTCAAATTACTCAAAATCAGTTTTTGAATCTGTCCATTCATCTATAATCACATTTTAGAAAGCAAGAAAGAATAAAACTATAAGATGTCCTGACCAAGGGTGAAGCCCATGGTCCTCCATTAAAAACTTGACCACTGTCTCTCCTAGCAGATGTTCAAATATATTTAAGTAAAAAATTAATTACACATACAAGTACTACTTGGCTGCTATGTTTAACAGCAGCTAAGAAGCTTTTATTTTCTGAATTTCTAAAAGATAGACCGGCAATGTAAAAACTTTGCCTAGTATCATTTTAAAAAAATCAGCAAAAAACCCCAAAAAACCCAGGCAAACAGTTCCCCACCCTCTGTAATCAAGTTAGCATTACAATAATTTATTTGAGCTATAGTGCACCTATATCACACCTGGAAAAAGTTGACAGCACATAATAGTTTAAACCAGCAGGTTTCAGTTTCTTCAGCAACAAATTGGGTCTTTTATTTGCAGCAAAGCTTTTAATTTGAATTACTGAAATCCTTTGCATCTGACATATTAATAGTTTATTGCAATTTGAAAGCTTGCAGAAGTCAATTATCTTCCAGTCTAAGCTTCCTAATTTCACCATTTTATTGAAATTATGTATATCATCTCCTGTAGACATATCAAATACACTTTTAAAAATTCTCAGAGAAAAATAATCATTTATTATTTGTTTGGATTTGTTCACTATTTGACAATTTGACAATATAAAATCATTTTGACTTTTTTCATGTATATCATAACATTGTATCATAAGATTGTTGCACAAAACACATAATTGTGGATTTTTGTTTCTGGATTCAAAATAATATTAAATGCAACTTTGATTTATTTTCCTATCCTTGAATCTGTATCTTGAAATTATACCAAACAGAGCAGGAGAAAGGAAAATAAAAATAAAATAGTTTCAACTAAGAATGAGGGAAAATTCTTACATGATCCTAGCTTCTAGATCTAGGTTGTTTTAGTTTTCTTATGCACAACCTTGTGCATAAATGATGAGAATAGCCAATAAGATGAACAAAGCAATAAAGTAATCAGAGATACTGATTCCTAGATTATTCAAGGTCCATACAAAATAGCTGTGAATAAATGACTAGCATCCATACATATGTAATTCCCTACATCCCATAAACTGAGCTTAAAATGAATTCTGTCACTTATTCTAGTATGAATGAATATATGGATTTTGTTCCAAACAGATTCCTCCACAGAGAACAAAGTCCCACTTACATTAATTGTTTACAGCAGGAGTGCCAAACTCAAGGCCTGTGGGCCGGTCCACCCCGCGGGGTGCTTAAAACTGGCCAGCCTGGAAATAGCAAAAGATTGACCCATGGTGCCTCTGGCAGCCAAAATGGGGTGTGGGGGGGCCTGGGCATGGCCCCCGCACCCTGTTTTCGGCCTGGACGGCCTCCTGAAGCACTCTGCTGTCCAAAACGAAGCCTGGGGGGGGCATGCGAGGCCATCCCATGCCCCATTTTGCCCAGCAGGGTGCTGCAGAAAGTGTCCATCCCATCTCCCCCCCCTCCCCAGGCCAGCCCACAGAGAACTACAATGCTGATCTGGCCCTCGAAGAAATCCAGTTTGACACCCCTGCTTTACCGGAAACAAACCAACAAACCTTCTAAGGTGAGATCAAAGTGTTTTCTTGTGCACATAGTTTCTAAAAACTGAGGTAAAGACCAGGGAATCTTTTCAATATGTAACTTTTTAAAAGCCAAACATACTTGTACCAATGTGAAAATGTTCTCTGCAGACTAGAATCATCTTTGATGTTTCCTAGAATAGTAATGCAATATTATATTGTGGTCACTTGGTCCATCCAGGAAGTATCACCAAAGGGGAATGACTTCTCCCTCTCCCTCTCTGCCTCTCCCCGTCTCTCTCTCTCTCAAAAAAAGGAGGTTGCTTTTACTATTGAACTTTAAAGAAATTATACAAACCCATCAGTCACATTACACATGTAAAATGTGTTACCCAATCTGCCTTTATTTGTTTTACTAATCTTTTTCTAATATTGGAAAAATATGCTGACTTAAAATATGGTTCCAAAAGCATACAAGTAAACAGAACAGACCTACTGTAGTTTATTCTTACTCATGTACCTCAAAAAATAGGTTCAGACAACGAATCCACATTTCTTGGATTACTTGATTGTTTGTATATTCAAGGTCTCAAAAATAGCTTCATATAAGGTTGTGTGAAGGTCCTATATTGTCACTTCCATTAGCCAGATGTGTTTCTTGTTGAGACTGATTAAAGTAAAGTCTTTACTTCCTGTTTATTATCCTGCCTCTGTTATGTTTTATTTGAAACCCCCCCCCAAAAAAACTTCATGCTTTATTAATAAGATTTTCATTCAGAAATGAAACTTCTCTCCCGCAACATATTAACAATGCTGATGAATATTTTTAATTGGCTGTTTTGCTACACAAAAGTAAAGTAGGGAGCGGTAAAGATAGACTCTTGCTTTTTAATTTATTTGATTGTATGTCTTGTGAAATATCCTTCACTGAAGTAGGGCAAATCAAAGACCAGTTAATCTGTGTACATTCCGAAAGGTGTTGAAAATGTCTGTGATGTCACTGCAAAAGGGAAATGTATTTTTTAATGATAAGATGGTGTGAGTCATGCTATACTGTTTTGGTCTCACAGCCATGTGTTCTTTTCTTTGTGATAGTATTTTTTTGTCTTTAATTTTGATTAGCATGTAAGCAAGCACAGCAGGTGGGAAGCTAAGTGGATAGTTAGATAATAACAAATGTCTTTTCCACTATGCCAAATTCTCTATTGGTACTAAAGGTCATGCCCCCTTCTATCTTCAGTTTAAAAAATCACTAGTTCTAAATGATACTGGCTTGCTAATTTAGACATTCTCAAATCTCAAAGTGACAAAAGAGCAGACTTGTCTGGGAACAGTATCTGTATTTCTAAGAAGCCTCTTTTTTTCTTTTTCTTTTCCTTTGTTTTAATAGAAAGATGAGAAAGAAGAGAAAAATAATGTTCAACACACAGGTTAAGAATGTACAATCCTATGCTGTTGTCTACTAAAATATATACAGTATTCAATTTATTTCAGTGGGTCTTTTCCCCAAATAAATGGGTTGAACTATGGATAACTAAATATTCCATATTAATAAATATGCTGATTTTTAGGGAAAAACAAGAAAAAGAGCTAAAAATGAAAAGGATAAATGGATAAATGGATCTAAAATGAATTCCTTTTTAAAAAAATAGTTGTTACTAAAATATTTTAAATATACATACCTGTATTTCTTAGAAAATAAGATCGAGTCTTATTTTCTTTTAGACTTGAAAATAAGCACTTGGGCTTATTTTCGAGGTGGTCTTACTTTTTTTGAGGTGCAGCAGGCTAGACGCGGTGAGCTGGACGTGCCGTGGATGCACTGTCGCCTCCATTCCAAAAGTTCAGCGTTCGGAATGGAGGCTTTTGGCGAATGGGAGGAAAATGGGGAGGAGGAATTTTCCTGCCTGCCATCCTTCCCTCGGTCTGTGCTGAGCTTGAGGAATAGATGATGGGCAGGAAAGTCCCCCCTTCCCATTTTCCTCCTGTTCATCAAAAAGCCTCCATTCTGAATGCTGAAGTTTTGGAATGGCGGTTTTTTTGACAAACAGGAGGAAAATGGGAAGGGGGGATTTTCCTGCCTGCCATTCTTCCCTCAGTCTGTGCTGAGCTTGAGGAATAGATGACAGGCAGGAAAGTCCCCCCTTCCTATTTTCCTCCCATTCACCAAAAAGCCTCCATTCCGAAACTTCAGCATTCAGAATAGAGGCTTTTTGGCGAACGCTGCCCCAAGGGGCCAGCGGGATGCAGCCAGACAGTTGCCCCCCCCCTGCACCCATGCCACTACTCATGTTCATCCCCTTAGGCATATTTTCAGGGTGGGGTAATATTAGACCCATCCACCAAAATGTAGGGTTGGGCTTATTATTGGGGTGGGTCGTGTTTTCTGAAAAACACAGTAATAAGAAATACATTCAAAGAAAAAAAAAAGTAAATGTAAAAAAGGAAAAGAAAGATGGGACGGAGAAAAAAGAAATAGTAAAAAGAATAAAAAAGAACAGACAACCTTTTATACACATAAAGGAGGAGCTTCCAAACTTTGTCTCTGCAGTTGTACATACAATTTTAATCAAATCTCCCATTCAGAATATTCAGATCTTACAGTTTTGGTTAGTTTGCTATTATATAGAAGCTTAGGAATACCTTGCCCAAAACAGTAAAATAACAAGAACAACCAATTTCAAGATAGATGAACAGGACTGACAGTCAATGCTTCTTTTACTCTTCCAAAAAGTGATATTAAGATGACCAGCTGCTGCAGACATGGGTACTCTTATTCATTTCTGTTTTAAAGAGTTAAAAATAACAATGCATTAGTGCAAAGCACTTTTCTTTTTTTAAAAAAGTCATAATTAAATCAAAAGTATCTATATTTAAGTCATGGTGATTTCACCATGTAGAAGATACTTAATGTGATATGTTTATATGTGCAAAGGATTAAACAAGCAGTATTTTTTCCTATGACACTCTATGGAAGCAAAAATTTGAAGAAGCAGGATAAAAAGATTATTAATGCTTTTGAACTTTAGTATTTGTGAATTCTCCTCCTAAAATAAAAGCAACCAGCTGCAGTTACAGGAGTGATAGATGTACCACTTGGAGACTAAGGAACAATCACTCAGGAAAAGTTGATCTTTGTAGCTGCTAATAATGTCCAGATAATGGGGACTACTGAACACTAACTTGATTGTATGTAATCAATCAATCAATTAAAAAGCTTGAAAATGTCTGAGAAATAATTTAAAAATCTGGTAAGTCTAAAATTGCTGTGCTCCCCATTAATGGTATAAAAATAATTTTGGGGAATCTTTTTGACCATAGCACAAAAAATATTTATATTTCAGTAGAGCACATTGGGTGTCCGGTATCATTACACTGAAAAATACTTGAAAAAAAATATTGATGATAAAATGAATTTTATATGGAAAACATTTTTTTTTGCTTTAAAAAAGCAATAAATATAGTTTGGTTTTTAAAAGCTAGCTTGTTTTTTACAGGCTTACTGCTTTTTAAAATACATTTTTAATGAAAATATTTTTTTAAAGCAGAGGAGACTTGAAATTTATTAACCAATTTGTATCCTGCCAGATAATACAGCAAGAAAACTTCAGAATATGTAAATAATAATAAATGTAACATCAGATGCCTCTCAACATTTATTATTTCTAGCTACCAAGGATATAAAATGAGAATGAACTTTGCAATGAGTTCTCGCCTGCATTTTGTCACATTAATTTCTCATTTCCATTATCCATGTCAATTTTCTTTCATATTATATGTCCTTTTCAAAAATATTACCGTGTTTCTCAGAAAACACGAACCACCCCAATAATAAGCCTAACTCTACTTTTTTGGGGGGTGGGCCTAATTTTGCCCCTACCACAAAAATAAGCCTGGGGAGATGGGGGTGTGTGGGTGGGGGGAAACTGTCTGGCTGCAGCTGCAGCCCACTGGCCCCTTGGGGAAACGTTCGCCAAAAAGCCTCCATTCTGAATGCTGAAGCTTTGGAATGGAGGCTTTTTGGTGGAGGAAAATGGGGAGGGGGGACTTTCCTACCTGCCATCCTTCCCTCAGTTCGTGCTGAGCTCCAGATGGACGTGCACAGAGGGGCTCTGGATGGATGCGCATGCATCACCCAGGGCTCCGTTTTGCCTTCAGAGGCCTACCTGAAGGCATCTGCAGCCGATAACAGAGGTCCGGATCAATCCAGAGCTCTATTATCGGCTGCAGAGGCCTCTGCAGCCGATAATAGATTCTTTGTTAAATGCTGCGGATGCCTTCCAGCAAGCTTCTGAAGGCTGGGGCGATGCGTGCAAGTGGCGGCAAATGGCCACAGAAGAGGGGTCAGCAGCAGGCTCCTGCTGGGCAGGGGGTGCAGAGCTGCTTACCTAAAGATGCTTCAGCCAGGGCACCCATTCACGCTATGTGTGCAAGAAGTCTGTGGGACTATGATAAGTTACTCGCAATATTTATTTTTTTTCATGAGAAGTTGGAAGGTCTGAACTACGGTGGGGGGCTTTTACTGTAGTCCCACAGGCTTCTTGCACTTGCAGTGGAGAACGGACCTGGAAAGAAGGTTAGTGAAGGGATGTCGCTGCCCTGGGGGTTGGGTGGGGGTTTGACACGGGTGGGGGTGAAATTAGGGCACCCCTCGAAAAAAGGGCCTAGCCATTTTTTCGGGGGGGGGGGGAAAGAAAATAAGACCCAGACATCTCTTCACTAACCTGCTTTCCAGGACTGCTGGTATTTAGTAAAATTTGATGATAGTTTCATTATTAAAATGTGGATTTATACAGTAACTTTCCAATATAATTATCCACAATTAATCACAGAATGTGTTAGACAATAAGGGAGTAAATAATAAATATGAGAGAGAAAAAAGACCACCAATAGTACTTCTAAGTAATTTAAAATGATTGCAATATTAACCAAATTATTTTATTGCCAATTCTATTTAACAATTCACTGAGCATAATCATACAATATTTTCAAACGTCTCAAACAACATATGCCTAACAGCCACAAGACATCAACAACAAAGCAAAGGATGCCTATTTGTAAACTTTCAAATATTCCATTCTTTACCAGCCTTGAAAAAAAATTCTTACCTCCTCCCCTTGAACTGGGGAGAATACTAGACATTTGCTTGTCATCCTAGGAAGGAGGAACAAGTGCTTTCTGTATCCACAAAGCACTCAAAGCTCAGAATTGGGCAGGATAGAAGCAGTAAATCAATCATTGCCAAGTTTCTGCAGAAAGGAAGAACATCAGTTGGATTGCATTCTCTATCCTGTTGTTGAAGGTAGGTATTTACTCTGTTGACTAATTAAGGGCTAAAAGTGTCCTTAGGAGCCAAATTCTCCAACTTCTGGACTTCCTATGGAAAACATGTTAAATATGCAGATGCCAAGGCCAAAGTGAGGAAAATATATGATGGCTTTAAAGGATATTGAATTTTAAGTGCTTTGCAAATCATAAAATGTTGTTGTAGCAATGATTGTAATATGAAGGACTGGCATTTGATGCCATGCTGTTATTATTTATTAATCAGTTAAAGGCTCGTACTTCTAAATTTTAAAAATGACAATAAAAATAAATAATAAATAAACCTATCATGGATGAAATTAAAGGTGGGTTATATTTTACAATATCAATTTATTTAAACATATCTTTGAGTATATTAATTGAAATTGGATAAAACAAAATATTTGAGTTCTACTGGAACATATTGTAAATAAAATTTATAATAAAAAAGAAATGCTATCAATAAAAATCCTAACCTTCCCAACCTGAGTTTCATAGAAGCATGAGAAAAAGAACATTATACTGAGTTTAAATCTATAATGTAGACTAGTGAAATAATACAGTGCCAGAAAATGTAATCTTCCTTATAAGAAGACTTAGTTCTAAGACTCTTCGTGTTTTCATTTGATTAAATGTAACCCTGACATATTTGACGGAGTGCAAAAATAATAGTACTGTTTTCTGTGGTATCTAGGTGAACAAGGTCAGAGTTAAGACAACTTCTAGTCTAGCGGACATATAAATATTATGCTATGCAGGACTCTCAGAATTCTTTAGCAATTTATGTTCAAAATGTATAAAACAAGTTCAACCCAGTATGTTTGCATATTTTCTAACATATAAGTAACAGAGATGGCTGTGGTTGCAAACTGCAAACTGTACTGTGTTCAAAGGTAATTTGAAACATGTTTTCTTAGAAGTCTCTCTGCTAGCCATAATTCAAATACTGCAGAAGAAAAATATAATACAGTCTATGCAGCAAGTATCCATATTACGTACTGCCCATAATTTTATGTGGGCTTTCAACTCACCTATCCTAACATTTAATTGATTAGCCAATGAAGGAAGTTTGTAATCTTGAAAATATAGCAGTTGATTATCCTGTATGTGGAAATTGGCAGTTAGAAATATGCATAAAATCATAATTATGAACCCTTTGCTGAACATTCTCTTTTAAACCATGTGCAGCACATTGAGTAGGGCTTGAATAATAGATGAGAGCTAACATATCCTACCAGAATTTTACTTAACTCAGACATGTCAAACATAAGGCCTGTGGGCCAGATCCAACCTGTGATATAGTTAGATCTGGGTGCAGGGCTGCCCTGGAAATGATGAAGGGCTGGCCCCTGCTGCCTCAGCCCCAGCCTGGTGCTCCTCTGGGCAAGTGCAGAGGAGGAAGCGATCATGCGGTGGCTAGTGGTGCCCAGCAGCAGCTGCAGATCATTGGCTGGCAGTGTCAGATCCCTGTCGTGATACTGTCATTCCTGTGGGAAGGAGGCCTGGATACATTTATTAGCTTATTGCTCTCTTCCTATTTCCCATACATCCTGTATCCCCCTAGTTTATAGCCTTTATCCTGGCACCTATGCGTCCTAAGCTTGATTTACCTTTGGGGGAATGTAATAAGGGGGGAGGGCCATATGTTTTGTCTCAGTCCTAAAGCCTCCTGCAAGATAAGCCTGGGAATTGCTTCTTATTGCTTTTTCAGGCCGGCCATTCTAACAACATCTTCACACCTGTGGATTGGTTCATTAAACCTTGGACTGAGGGGAGGGGTTTCTAACTACTTTATCCTAACTGTATTGCCTGAGCAGGACTTTAAATCCTGCTTTTCTTTGTCCTGCAATAATCTCTTTCAATAAAAGATTCCTTTTGAAGTGCTAAAGTTTCAAGAGTCTTTACTTTCTTGAACAGAGAGGAGTGGCAGATCCTTACAGGCAGCGATGGCCAGGAGCATCCAATAAGCTGTTCTCAGCCCTGCTCCACCTGCAGAACACTCGCACACCTCAGGATCCTGGAGCCAGGCTACCTCCACCTCACAGCAGCAGCAGCCCCATACTGCCGGAGCCCCACCACCCCTCAGCTCTCCTCCAGCCTGGGAAGGCCGCAAGCCTGAAGGTGAAGCTGCTGTCACAGCCTGCCAGATGTCCGGTAAGCTGTGCTTGGGCCAGCCCACCTGCAGTACACTCGCATACTTAGGGGCCTCACAGCCAGGCCCACAGCCCTGCCTCACACCCTGCCTTGCCTTGCCTCTCCCTGGGGTGGCACCTGCGGCAGCAGCCCCACTGCCCCTCCACTCTCCTCCAGTACTTGCTACTTCTTCTCTCTACCATGTTGCAAGAGTTGCATGGGTATTATATTCATGCATCATGTTTTATATTATTGTATATAAAGAAGTTTCTTCTATATAGTGACTCCTGCTGAATTATTTGTTTGTGTGCTGGCTGGATCGCTAGAAATTCCAACAGTCCTGCCTCATAGTTGCTATGAAGCCTGAGAAAGAAGGGGAGGGGGGAAGTAGATAGCCCAGCTTACAGTCAAAATAAAGAGTTTTTCTTTGGGAACCAAGGCCATTGTAACAGGTGGCTGATGAAGGAGGAGAAGAGCCTGCCAATCATATTCATTGGACAATACAAGAGCCTAGGTGGCGCAGTGGTTAACTGCAGGCCACTTCTGCTGATTCAATCTAGCGGTTCAAATCCCACTAGGCTCAAGGTTGACTCAGCCTTCCAT
>JANHFL010002447.1:27500-43084 GCA_032468155.1 Oxyrhabdium leporinum | reverse complement strand
ATAAATTTAATATGAAGAAATGCATATTTGTTAAATGTAATAGAGAGGATTGACAATAGCTTATTGGTATTAAAAATTTGATGTGTTGAATATGGCGACTGATATAAAAATAACTTGATAACTTGATAATACTAGCTAAATGTAATAAAGATGATTAATAATATGATTAATAGTATGAAAAGGTATGACATCTAGTGATTGAAATAAAAATAATTTCATAGTTGAATAAGTAATGAAGGAAGATTTTATTATCATAAATGTAATAGAAAGGATTAAAAATGTTTTACTTATACTAAAGATTTAAAATAGCGTGATTGGCATAAAAATGACATATGGAAGTATTGTATAATTTGACTTTTGGTGGAACTAAATAATGATGAATGATAACTTGTTATGAAGATATGTAATAGTGTTAGGATTATATGATTTGGTTAAATGATATAGATATGATGAATAACAATTTATTTGTATTGAAGGTATGATACCCAGATATCACACTGTTCACACAATGATATGGTTGTATAAAGATTTAAAAATAAAAAACTTTACAAAAAAAAATTTCTTGAAGAAATAAATTCTGAACTTGATGATCTGCCCTATCACACAGAGGTGCGATGGCTAAGTAGAGAAAAAAATGCTCAATAGATTTTTTGAGTTGCGCATGGAAATCTGTGAGTTCATTTAAAGCAAAGGAAAAGACTCCACAATACTGCAGGATGAAAAGTGGCTATGTGAATTAGCTTTTCTGTGTGACATTACAAAGCATCTCACTGCGCTAAACCTTCAGTTTCAGGGACAGGACCATGTGATCACGGACATGTATAATGCAGTGAAAGCCTTTCAGGTAAAGCTGTGACTGTGGAAGACTCATATGCAGCAAGGAAACTTGAGTCACTTTCCCTGTTGCCAAACACTCATCAACCAAGTCACTAACGCTGTGTTCTCAGATTTTGTTGATAAACTGAGCACACTTCAAATGGAGTTCACACATCACATTGTTGATTTTGAAGCAAAGACATTCAATTTTGGACTGCTCAGAAATCCATTTGCAATTGATGTGGAGAAAGCACCTATAAACATGCAGATGGAGCTGATAGAACTCCAATGTAATAGCACACTTAGGGCAAAATATGGTTCTGTAGGGCCTGCATAATTCACCAGGTTCATCCCTGAAACAATGCCCCAACTCCGCCTACAAGCTGCTTGAATGCTGTGCATGTTTGGAAGTACATATCTGTATGAGCAACTTTTTTCCGTGATGAGGGTGAACGAAAGCGCACAAAGAAGTGTTTTCACTGATGCACATCTCCACTCTATCCTGAGAGTTTCCACAGCGCAGAGCCTAACTCCAAACATGGCTGAACTTGTAGCCAATAAAAGATGCCAAGCATCTGGCTCAGACAAAACAGCATGAGAGAGAAAGAACTAAAAAGCTTATGTTTGTTCTTTGTTTTAAATTTGTTTTTGCAGATTTATTTGAAATATTTGTTCATATTTGAAATGTTAATCCTGTTCGGCCCACATTAATACACTCCTGAACTAATATGAGGGCAACCATAATGCTGATGCAGTGAAAGTTTGCAGGAAGCAGTTTCCTCCAAGTCCAACTTCTGCCTTGAAAGATCTCTGGTGGGGGAGCAGCATGAGGGAAGGGTGCACCAACAAGCTAGCATCCTTACCACTCATAATTGGAAAAAGGGATTCCCTTTCAAGAAAGACCAGCCCCCCTCATGCAGGACCAGGGAGTACTGCTCCCCTGCTGCCACCTCTTGCTCTCCAGAGATTTGCCAAGGCAGAAATTGGACTTGGAGGAAACTGCTTCCTGCAAACTTTCTCCTCCACATTTCCACACACAGCAGCAGTGTCCTCCACCTCCTCCTTTACTGGGAGGGCGCACCAGTCAGGGAAATGCCAATGATATCTGGCATTTGGGAGAAGAACATCTCCTTTGGCATGCTGTGCACACACACACACACAAGCACACACACACATACATACAACATTCCAAGTTTGGAGACTTTAATCCACATTTGCGCTTACAAACTGCCAATCATGCCTGGGCTTGGGGAGAAGGCTCTCTCCTTCCTATGTAGATAAAAGTCCCCAAACTTGGAATGCGTGTTTGTGTGGCTGCCAGCAGTTTGGAGAGGTAAGGAGCTTATTGGGCACCAAATTGTCCCGACATCAAGTTGGCTGGTATGACTTGTTCTGTCCCGAGTCAGCCACGCCCAGTGAGCGGCATTAAGCTGGCCACGTCCACCTAGTTCGCCATGTCCACCCAACCGGTCACACCCAGTGAGCAGCATCAAGCTGGCCACACCCACCCAGTCAGCCACGCCCACCCACCCAGTCAGCCACACCCACCCAGTCAGCCATGCCCAGTGAGCGGTGTCAAGCTGGTCACACCTACCCAGTCAGCCACATCCACACAGTCGGCCACGCCTGCCTGGCCCCACAAGGTCAACCATAGCCCTGATGTGGCCCTCCATGAAATTGAATTTGACACCCCTGATTTATAGTGATCCCAGCTCCCTTTTAAGAGATGTAATTAAGGAGTTAGTAGGAATGTATCTATTGTTTCTGCCTCCTGTATTACAGACCTTTACACTGTAATGTCCAAAGCATCTTAACAGCTTAACATTGTCAAGGGTTAATTTTGATTGTGATGGATATTAAATAAATAAATAAATCCTATGCTTTAAAGTCTAGAAAATCTAAACTGCTAAGGCTTTAGAATTGCATGGGCTGCTCATTGTTTTACCATTGTCTTAGTAGACTACTAAATGTGTAGAAAAGACCAAGAATCTCATGAGATCAAGGTTATATACGGTCTTGTTTCAATTGCACATAATTCAAAAAGTTCATGAGAAGGTCAACAACAGAAAGAGGTATTGTTCATAAATCATAAAGCTCTGTTTCTAAGGTGACTTCATTCACTTCTTTCTAAACTATAGAAATAAAAGAGATAATTTCATTTTACCAATATTATGAGACTGCAAATTTAGATCCTAGATTCTTTTCAATTACTCATAATTTTTATTTCTCTTGCAAAACAAAATGCAGCAAAGAATACCTAGATCACATATGCAACATAAGGTTGTTATATGATTTAACGTTAGAAGTTTAACCTTAAACTATGAATCATCCTAGTCATCTAGGCTGCCAATTGTTGCTAGTCGTTTGGTTTACGCTTCCGTGCTATCTAGGGTGCACCATGAGGAGGCGAACTAGCGTCACATCTCTGAGACTACATTGAAGAATTGGCAGTTAACAACAGTTGGCAGCCAGACATCTTTGTAGAACTCCTGGCTCTCTAAATACATGGCAACCCGTCTGGCTCCCAGTCTTGAGCCACATTACATCACCAGCTCTGTGAGGGCAGGAGGCCTTTGTGAAGGAGAACTACAGAATTGTGCAGGGCCCATTTCTTCCTGTGCATGCTGATCTTCCTCATCTATTGGTTGGCAGGCTTGGATCTAGGAGGCCCTCTCTGACACTCGCTTGGCAGCCTTCTGGTAGCTTTGACATCGGTACCCAGATATAGGCAGTTGCGTGAATGGCCCTGCACGGGAGGTGCTGGGTTTTGGCCTTCCTCGCCAGCATTGGTCAACTCTGAGAGGGATCTGTGCCCAGCATGGTGTCTGCCAGGACTCATTGTTTGAGTGGAGTCTTGTCTCTGCCCCTCAGTGTGAGTGGTGCTCCATCATGTTGTGTCTGGGTATCCAGCAGGAGCTTGCCCAGTGTCTGATTTTTTTAGTGTGGACCAGCCTGTCCTTGAATGGCTAGATGGACTGGACATTGACATTTGAATCACTATATTCAATTCACATATGACATATCTAGTATCTTTATACTTAAATACCACTGGAATTTAAAAGAAGCAAATACTCATAAATAATTTATGGTGCAATTTTTCTCATGAAAAATATTCATTTACATCTGAAATTATAAACTGATATTCTTAATTGAAGAAAGTGGAAAGTAGAAGTTCACCCTTTTGTTTCATGGATAAAAGCCTACCTCAAAATTATACTTATGACATGTAATCTAAGCAAATATGTTTCCCAAATAAAAACCTTCTGTACAATCCTGATCGATAGTAGCATTAAAATTTACAACTATGTGTGCAAAGTTTTCTTGAAGATATTCTACCTACTTGAACTGATGTATAGCCTGGGCAGATCAGACATCACAACTGTGACTTTATGTCTAACTCATACTGCTGTTTTTACTGTGCAGTGGGAAATTGCAGTTCTTGTGTTGTGATTTTATTTACAAATATACTATAAAAAGAGAGTAATAAGCTTTCAACCTTTTCTATTTTTTCTAAACGATTTCGCAGATATTCATATTGATATTCATATTCAAATTTTAAAGTTGCGTTATAATGTGTACATCTAGGCTTCCTTGAGCTTCAGATAGATTGATTAATCAATAAACAGAGTACAAAGCAAACTTGTCTTTTTAATTAAACTGTACTAATATAGGGTCTTTATACAGTGAAACAGCTCCTTGCACACACAGTAAAATGTTTCAGCTTCTTGTATTATGTGGCTGTGCAGTTAGTAATACAAAAGAACCTATTGATCATTATAAAAAATGAGAAAAAGGACGATGTTTGCAAGACTTAAAAGAATGTTAATCTCTTTCAAATGCCTATTTAAATTTAAAAAAATAGTTTTTCTCTTCCCAACAGGGTAAACGCCTTCTATGTCTCAGCATTAAACTATCTGAAGCATCAGAAGTCTCTACTGCACTTGGTAATAACTCTTAATTCCCATTACTAGGAGAAAGAGAACAAGATGCTAAGGTCATTCAACAACAAAGTAATAAATCTCATAAAATTGGAACATGCCTTTAACAGTTTACTGAATAAGCCAACAAAATAGTTTATTATAGAAACTCCCATTTGGGGTTGAATTATGAGCACACAATTGAGGACTATAAATGAAATATATTGCATACAATTTATAAAAGGAAATTGTGAGTCATGGTAACTTTTTACTACATAAAAATATATCTGTGTAATATAAAAAACAAAAACTTGATAAGGAATATAATGGTGATATTAATACAATTGTATTTATTTCATGCATATTTCCTTGGAAAGTGAGAATTATTTATATTCTACATGAAAATCAATATATTTCCATATTGGGAATCCAAATTAATTCCAAATATACAATATTTTTGAAGTCTAGCATGTATAAAAGAACCTTAAGTATTCACATTAGTCTTGCTCAAGGAATGTAGAACATAATTCTAATGAATAAAATATTGATGCATATCTAATGAAGATAGTAAGGCTTTTACATTCATTATTGTCACATCCTGGACTGGAACTATTTAGTGTTGACTTTCTAAACAGCTTATTGTTTTTAGTTCATTGTTGCATTCTGTTCTCTTGATGATGGAACCTGATGTTGAACAATCTGGGAACTACATTCCGAATTGTAATTAGTCTGTTGGTCAATAGAACTAATATTTCTTTTAATTTTGATTATATAGATTCTAGAAAAGGTAGAAATGAAGAAAGAACCTATAAGTTGTGTCCAGGAAAAGTCTGGTCTATAGTTTCATAATTGATCAGAAAACTTTCATGCAATCTTTGGTGGTATTGTTTATAGCTCTGCACCATTTTCCAGGCTTTATAGTAGTTCTTGGTCTCAGTTAAACAAATTCCTTAGCCTATACTTTTTGGTCATAAGTACAGAAAACGTGTTTTGTGCTGGACACAAAAGAGTAAATTAAAACATTATCTTCCTGGTGTTCTGGTGCCCTCATTCTGAACCACTAGTCTGGATGAAGCAAAATATCCTGCAAATGTTCAGCATTCAGTCCAACTTAACCTATTCAAATGTCTGAGGTGGTGGACATAAACTGTGAGGCTACTTATAGTCCTAGTACTTCCTCTCTGCATCAGTTAAACAGGGAGGATATCATTTACCTGCTGAAAGTTATTTATGGGGAAATCAATAGTCCAAAGCAACCAAATGAAAAAGAACTAGCATCCAACATCCTTTATCATCCAAAGCCATCATCTGCCCAATAGATACAACTATTTTGGACAACTTTGGATTAGTTTCCAGCCTTCCATTTTTTTAGGAAATGTTGTAAAGAAAATGTATTACAAATTCAGAGGACCCTTGAAGAAGCAAATAATTATTTGAACCCTTGGCAACTGGGTCTCAGGTCAGGTTCATTATGGAAACAGAATTAGTTGCATTTATTTATGACCTCTGAAGAGAGCAGAATTAGGGGAGTGTAATTGTTAACCTTTCAGTAGCTTTCCATCTCATTCACCATGTTATTCTGCTGAAACTGGTGGGGGTTCCAGTAGAATTGGGTGGGGGATGAGAGATGCCTGGAAATTTCCACTTTGTGGAGTATCTTAGTGCTCCCAACTTTCCCCACTTCTCTTTAATATCTACATGAAAATACTATAGGTGCTCAGCTGCCAGCACTAGATCAATTATCCTAGGACAGTTATATACCTTTCTTATGCTCTAAACAGGAATACAGCAGAAGTACTGACCAAGTGTCTGATGCTGTTAGTATCTGGTTATGTAGGAATACTTAGATGAATTCTCACATGGGAAGTTTGTGGGCCAAATTATTCCAGAGTATCATTATCTTTGACCGTGAAAGGGATTTACTATCTCATTGTGGTAAGTCTGCAATTTTGGGGGATTCTTAGGTTCACAGTTTCTGCTTAAAAAGAAGATAGAGCTGTAGGCAGAAAGGTTTCTGGAAAGTTTGATATTGTGTGCATAAACCATCATACTCAGTTGATGTTACTATGGGAACTACTTTGGCTGGCAGTTGGCTTTAGGGTATGAATCAAAGTGCTGATTGTGATTTTTAAGGCAATATACAGTTCCAGACTTGGTTATCTGTGAAACTTCCTTGTTCTGTATTTATCAGCATGTCCATTCAGATTGAAGAGGATCAATACCATCCAGGTCTTGATAATCTGAGAATATTATCTGATAGGACCTCAAAGCACTGACCCTATGCTTTCGAATGTATTGTGGCGATCTGGTGCACCCATTATTTCCTGGATTTCAGGAAAGCAGTTCACCTAATTATTCTATTTAAATTAATGCAATTTTGAGGGTGAACTGACAGATATGTAATCTTTTTTTTTCCATTTTTAAATTGGTACACTAAAGGATGCCAGTAGACAGAACTAATTTTAAGAATACCAAATAAAGATGGAAGTATATTGAAATTATGTAGAGGTGTCAAAATCCAAGATAACTTAAGAAGGTATTCCCTATTTACAAAAAAAGTCAGTTGGCATTAGATGAGAACTCCAGTCATTACCATGTTGGAAGTCTACATGAAAATGTTTCTTTAGTAATATTCAAAGGAACAGAGAAATAATCTGGAAAGATTCTAACCAAACTATACAGATAAATCCGAAGAATCACACAGTGGCCAGCAAATCTATAATTCAAGGTAAGTCTACATTTTAACACCAAGTATAGGAGTGTTAACAAAGTGTGTAAGTTATCATATAATATTCTTAAAATCATATATTAGCAAAATAATGCTTAGTATCATTAGAACCTTATGCCAGTGTTCCAAGTAAACCCTCAGAGAAAGGGAAATGCAGATGTTCAAATTGGCATTAAACAAAAGGCTAAAGAATAAAAAATGTTGATGCTCACTGGATAATTGAAAAATCAAAGGAAGTTAATGATTATAGAAATGCAATCCTTGACCATAGAAGTGTCTTAGTTTGGGTCAATACTATCAAACTGTCATATGTACTTTGAAAATTGGGAATTCCAGAACATCTCCCCAGAGATAAGGACTGCAACCTCTCTCCTAGGGTTTGGAAAGCTCTTAAAACCTGGTTTTTGTCCCAGGCCAAGTGTTGATGTATTAATCATTGTATTTCTGGGTGCCTTGTTTTATTTTTATTTTAATATTTTTATTAAAATTTTATAAAATACATAAAACTAAAACAAATTAACAAATTAAATTTATTTCAGAAGCAAAAGTGCAGAAAAAACAAAAAACAACAAAAATAGAAAGAAGCTTCCCTTTTCCTTTGCAGCAAGGACATTGATAAAATTCTCATTTACTCTATGATTACTAAAAAAACCTTAATTGTTCATTAAGCACATATTATATGTAAAGAGAAAACAAATCAAAATATTTTTTTTAAAAAATTCCCATTATCCAATTTTCTTTCTCATCAAAATCACGAATTATAAGTGCATTTTTCCCTGTTTCATGAAAAAAAAATAATCTGTTTTTTTAAAAAAATTGTGTCGTTTAGAAGATTGTTTTAGTTTGGGTTGTCCACGTAGCCTTATGTGTTACTTGTTTTAATGGATTTTGGTACGTTGCTCAATCTATTGGAATTGGAGCTAAATTAAATTCAAATAAATAAATAAATAAATAACATATAAATTTATAACAAATAAATAACAGGAAGCCATAGTATGGATAGAACATGATGAAAGACTGATTTTATTGATTGATTGATTCAATTTATATGCTGAATAAGTTAAAGGAGAACAGATCAAAAGAAGATGGATGTGGAATAAACTTGCAAACCACCTTGTACTATATTGATGACACTACTCAGCTAACTGAAAAAGCAAATGATCTGTGTACTCTAATGATGGAAATAAAGCAGCAAAATGAAAAAAACTAGGATAAGATTACATAAACAGAAGACCATGTGACAACATCTATAATAACTAGCCTTAAAATGCCAATGAAGATATTGAAGTGGAGGACAGCTGCTGCCTTTTAGGATTAACAGGCAGTCAAGAAATATGCCAAAGACTAGCATTTGATAGGGTAGCAATAAAAGAAAATATATTACAAAGTGTTGTAACATTTCTGTACCTAGAGTTGGAACTGTTAGTAAGTGTGATGCACAGTGGTGCAAGTTTGAGAACCATTAGGGATGCCAAGAAGAATTACTGAGACGAGGGTGATGTGAATTAAGAAAGTCTGGGAACCTCTCACCTAGAGCATTTGTCGAGGAATATTTTAATCAGCTATAGCAATAGATATTGTTTTAATGTTGGACTGATTTGCAATAGATGCATATTGTAAGCTCTTAAGAGCTGCACAAGCAACTGCACAAGCATACAAGTATTTGTAACAAAAAAACAACAACTAAGATTAACAATAAACAAAAGACTAACAATAAAGGTAAAATCAGTAACAGTAGAACTTGTTCCAGGACCAAAGAAACAAAATGAATGAAAGATTAGAGAATATAGGGACACATGTAGAATGTTAACCATAATGGCATAGTAATATTCATAATAGATTTGGTAGCTATAACTTTTGCTCTACAAAATATTGGACAGGAAGGAATGACATATATAAATAAGTACATGAAAATAATAAAACTTGTCTTTCCATTAAAATAGTTAAAATGTCAAAACTGGATGATACTTTTGTTATGGGCAAACAAAATAAGACAAAAGGCTGTGTGTGTGTGTGTGTGTGTGTGTGTTTTAATGTTTCCAGAACTTTTCATTAAACAAGTTAAAACAAAACGAAGAACCAAGTATCTATCTCTCTGTATATCTCATCTATTGATATTGATCCACAAGCTTAAGATGTTTCTGTTTCTGTAATAACTTGCCTGAATGGTCCTAATAAAGGACCAACCAGATTCAATTACTCAAACTAACATGATAATGAAGAAGAGAGTAGGAAAGGAGAAGAATGAAGACATGAATCCTGAAAATAATGACTAGAAACAGACATCTAAACTTGATAATGTGATTTATGGATAGAATGAATACAGGAGAAAAAATGACATACTACTCAATATTTTTAGGGAGGGAAAAATCTCTTAACAAAAACAAAAAAATGGTTGTTGGATAGATATTACATTTAAAAAAAAATTGTTATCAGCTCCACCATCATGAAATACTTGTAAATCACTGACTTCAATTTAAATATTTATTTTACAATATTACAGCCTTGAGCTCTAATTCAGTTAATCAGCTGAAAGAGAATCCGGCATATAATAAAGCAATATTCTGCAACATAGATTCAACTGCATTTGAGCAAAAGAATTTTCATCAAGTGCCATTAAAATTATTAAAATATAAATAAAATGAGGTATATTTTTCTGGGTTTTAATTCATTAATAACAGTGCTTTTTTCCCCAAGGCTTGATGGTGGGGGAGAGATACAAATACATTGAAATCAATTACATCTTTAAAAATATAGTTTATTAAATTACTGTGCCTGAAGTTAAACATTACAACCATCTTCTGCAAACCCAGAAAAAATATTCATCTGACAGCTTTCTACAAAGCCCAAAGCACTTGGCTAATTCTCCGAACAGCCTGTTTAGTGCCAAATTTAATGCCCTGAACTTTGTTCATCTTTCATTATAGCTTTCCTAAGCTTCAGTTCTCCAACTGAGGAATAGATAGAGGGGGGATGATGGAGTAGAAAGATTTGCATTTTTTTGCCCCTTTCGCTTTGTTCAAGTAGCTATTTTTTAACTGGGAGAAGGGCTGGGAGGAGACACAACGGAATCAGGAAATCTTTTCCCAAGCAACACGAGCAGCAGATTGCAAACCCAGCACAAAGACAAATATAGGCGCGCTCTTTCTCTATAGCTGGTAAGAGGGGAGGGGAAAAGGTGGAGTTTTTAAGGTCCTTTTCGTCTTGTTTTCCGCCCTGTCCTTTCCTCCCAGCCAGTAACAAGCGTCTGCGCCTTTGAAGTCCAGCGCCGCAAAGCGCGGTTACCCGCGCGCTATAAATAAAAGTTAAGGGCCACGCAGGGGGCAACTAGGCAGTGTCTTTGATTTGGGCCGAAGGGACGTCGCTTCCCCGCTCTTCCTCCCTCAGAGTCCGCTGCTGCCGTTCCTTGGAGATATGGCGTGCATGGACAGATGTCGGTGCTGCACGGACTCCCGGGGGCAGAGCAGCATTCTCTACAATATACTGAAGAGCGAAGAGCAGCAGCAGCAGGAAGAGACCAGCCGGCAGCAGTCCGCGCCTCAACCGGGCCAGGGGCCCTACGCGCCGGCGCTCAGCTGCTCTTGCGGCACACAGAGGCGCTTGGCCCTCAAGAACCCGCAGGTCGCGTGCAAGGCGGCTTCGGCCGTGTTGGTGAAAACGTTGCGCTTCGTCAAGAACGTGCCCTGCTTCCAGGAGCTGCCTTTGGACGAGCAGCTGGTGCTGGTGCGCAGCTGTTGGGCTCCCCTGCTGGTGCTGGGGCTGGCCCAGGATCGAGTGCACTTCGAGACGGTAGAGACCACGGAGCTCAGCATGCTCCACACGATACTGACCAACCAGCGCTGCGATGAAGAGCAGCGGCGGCGGAGGCAGCTCCAGTTGCTCCGCGAGACGCAGGGGGAGTTGGAGCAGAGCTGTGGGAATGGCAATGGAAGTAGCAGCGGCGGCAGCGGCAACGCCAAGTTACCGTCGGCGGCAGAGATCCAAAGCATCAAAGGTTTTTTGGCCAAATGTTGGAGTTTGGACATAAGCACCAAGGAGTATGCCTACCTCAAGGGGACGGTTCTCTTCAATCCGGGTAAGCCAGCCGTTTTTGGTAGTGCCTGGATACGACTCGGGACAGGCCTCGAAGTTGGGGGACCCCCAGATGTGTTGGCCTTAAACCTCCCATTGGGAACTCCAACTCATCTGGAAGATATACGGTAACGGAAAGGGCCTGACCTTCTGACAGTATTCATCTGTATCTTGGGAGGCAGTTCTACTGGTCTGGCTTTGCCCATACTTGCAAAAGCATCTTTTAAAAAATTCAATAACTGGACCTAAGGATTTAGATCAGACGGGCAGGTGTCAGAATGCAGCAATTGAGCGTTAGATTGCTGGCGTCTGTATTCTGTATTTTTAAAATCTTACTAAGCTAAATGCCTAATAGTAGTAGTAGTCATTCCGCTTCTTGGATTCATAGCAGGTGATAGAGAGCTCATAGTGAGAATTGGAATTTTGTGAATTGAAATGTTAGAAAAAACAGTCTTTTGATGATGCTTGGTGTGGAAGCAAATATCACTTCACAGGGGTTGCATGCAGACAACACGAAGTAAGTCAAAATTCTACTTCACAAAACTCTTTGGGAACTGTAATTAGTATATTGCTAACTATAAAACATGTTAAGTTTGGATTTTGAAAAATAAAAATTATATGTGAGATTTGTTTTGTAGGTATATTGAGGAAAACAAAAATAAATGAATTTACCCCAAATTCGTGTTATAAAACTAGCTCTAGCTTTGCTTCAGCATATCTCATTTAATGATTTAATAAAAAATATAGGTTCATTTTGATTAATGAATAACATTTCTAGATACGTGTTGTGGAAGGATATGATTTAGACTTTATTAAATTATGTAGTGTGGAATACAGTGTAAATAATGCTGCTCTTAAAAACACTCGTATCAAGTTTCTGTGTTATTTATCAGGTGTTCTCACATTTTACCATTTTCTATGTATTTCAATAGTCAGAACCTAGCAGTGCTGTCTTCTAAAATAGAACTATTCTAAACTATTCTAAAATGGTGTAAATATAATATATACTCTGTAGCAAATGCTAGGTGTCAAAATTAAGGGAGAGATCCTATTTTGCAAGATTGCAAAGTATTGAGCTGAGGTGCAGATGTAAACATCTTAGTTTAATTTGGAGTTTCCTTTTTGCTGCATGCAACTGCAGAAATACCTTTGCAGAGAGCATAGTTAACAGGTTGTATTGGAGTTAACAGGTTGTTTGGAAAGCCTCTTTTTTTAAAAAAAAATAAATATGTTGCAATGATAATTTTTATACATAAGAATGAATTTTAGTGAAACACTTTATTAAACATGGATGTCAGTGCATTTATGTGAAGAGATATTTTTGCAGAAATATTTCTTTCATACCAGTTTTAGTATCTCTTTAGAGGTGAGTGGATTGAAATACCTTCCATGTAACAATTTTTATATTACTCTATCGGCATAATAACATACTTCTTTCAATATATAACCTTAGTCGGAAGGTTTGATGTAGTACACTAATTTATTAATAGTAAAATGATCCAATATAAATTGTTTTGTATTACAAGTGAAAGAGATAATATAATGTTTATGTCCTGTTCTTCTTCCCGTCTCTCTCCTTTTAGAGTTGCCAGGGCTGCACTGTGTGCAGTACATCCAAGGACTGCAGCAAGAAGCACAACAAGCCCTAAATGAACACGTCAGACTGATTCACAGAGAAGACCAGGACAGATTTGCCAAACTGAATGTGGCTCTTTCCATGCTTGGATCAATTAATGCCAGTGTTATTGCAGAACTTTTTTTCAGGCCCATTATTGGAACAGTAAATATGGATGACATGTTGTTGGAGATGCTTTGTGCAAAATTATGAAATCATATGTGAGTGAGGCATGACAATTCAGTGTGAAAAGTCTGACAAAAAAATAGTGTAAACTATTATAAAATAAACTAACTTATTGTTTTTAAAGTGGCAATATTTTTGTATTCAGCAATGGAATGTTCTTTGAATCCACTCTGTTTTATTAATTAGAAATATCTTAAAGCATTTCATCATCAATCTAAATCTTGAAAAATAAAATAATTCTAAGCATACATAGAAAGGAGTTTGCAGGTTTCAGTGACTTTGTAGGACAAGAATGTATAGGATTGCAATTGTTTTCTTTGTTTTCAAAGAAGTAAAAGTATTATGTAATTCACAAAATTAAAACCTAGACTGATCTGCATAGTATGTATACAAAACAGAAAGTGTTCATGCTATACAATTTCATATTTTTAAAGCATAACCAAGCAGAGTGTAATATTTTGTCTTACATCTCATACCTTTGACCATTAATTTAGTTTGACCATTAATTTAGATTAAGCAAATTCATGACAAGCTTCATTATGTCAGAAGTTCTCAATCTAGAGAACACTTTAAAAGGGCTGGAATGAATTTCTAGATAGACAGAAGATGAATGCACATACACATACAAACTTTTGTTTCTACAACATCAGTTCTAAGCAATTGAATAAAGATATATTTGAATTTGAAACAAACACTGTCCTGTAAATTAATCAGAATTGTCAATAATTGCAAACAATTCACTTTATAATATCTTGGGTAAAATAGAATATGTGGATTCAAAGCTGATTCAGAGCAAATCTGATTACAAGTATTACATAACACATTATGTTAACCTAAATATTATCTCTCTCTTTAGAGGGATTAGAATGAGAGCCTGATAAATCTCTAATTTTGTCATAAAAAAAGGTTTTGCTTTCCTTTTCCAAAAACTTACAGTTACAGTTGGGAATGAATAAATGAATGTGGAAAAGAGAATGCTTCAGTCTAGAGCAGTGGTTTCACACTCGAGGCCCGGGGGCTGAATCCAGCCTGCAATGTGGTCGGATCTCGCCTGTATGGTGATCCTGGAGCCGGCCCGTGTAACTTTGGCCCGACCCACGCCATCCTGGCGTGCGCACGTGCACACAGGAGGCAGTGAGCCAGTGTTGCCCAGCCCACCCCATCCCAGCATGGATGTCACCAGGTTGAAGATGAGCACTGTCGCTCCACCAGTCTCCTGCCTTTCAGGTGTGCGTGTGTGCATGTGTGCGTGCGCGCTCGGGGGGGGGAAAGGTGTCTGGCAGCAGGGGCTCTGCACCTGCCCCCCCCCCAAGAAGCAGGCTTGCAGGGGAGGAACGTGACGTGAACCACCGGATGCGACCGCTCCATCCCATAAGCTTGGGATGGGGCAGGTGGCTGCCTGGCATCCAGCAGGCCGGACTGCATGCCTCTCCCCTGCGCCTCTGCCTCCAGCTACTGCCGCCACTGCAGGCCAAGACAAGGTGAGGCAGGGGGTGATGTGGCTGCTGTGAGACACCATTGGCCTTCCTACTCTGTCCCATCTGGTTTTGTTTGCGGTTGGAGAGCAGGTTGCCGCTGGTCATCTCAGCCCCCTTGCATGTCTTGCCCTTGGCCCACATTTGGAGCATGTTTCCCTCATGTACCTGACGCACCTTGGCACCACTGTGGGCTGCTGCCACCTCGGAGGCTGCCATCCGTTTGCGCAGGTCCATTAGGCTGCTGCCATCACCAACCGTAGCACCAGGCCTGCCCAGCCCAAAGGACGCAAAGCAACCAGCTAGAAAGGCCGAGTAGAAGTGGTAGAGCATTCCCAGGCCCAGCAGGCAAAAGTCAGACACTGTGAGTAGGGAAACCCAGGTCCTCATTGGTGCCATAGCCGCCCATATCCAGCCAGGATTGTGTGCCTCTCCCATGTCAGCCCCGGACTGCCAGACAGGCTGGGGCCACCATTTGGGCAGGGTAGGAGACCCCCATTTGGATGGTGTAGGAGAGCCCACTCACACCGGACCACCTCGAACCACCCTCACTTGTTACGAGAGCACACTTGTTTGCATACCAGAGCCTTTTACAACAGTCCAGGAATTGCAGAGGCTTGGCTGAGCATCGACCAGGGAAACAGCTGATCGTCGGAGTTGCAGCCACAAAAACAACTGACTGTCGAAGCTGCGCTGGCCGTGTCGAACGGTGATAGGCGGACCCCTGGTTATGCTACAGCAACCAGATTGGAAGCAAGGGGTGAGGGGGAGGGGCT
>JANHFL010002447.1:8807-19505 GCA_032468155.1 Oxyrhabdium leporinum | reverse complement strand
TCGATAGGGGTGGAGTTGGATTGGCCCACATGATCATGGATGGAGGCAGGAGGGTGGGTCTTTGAATTTCTCTTGGGGAAGGAAAATCCTGAAACTTTCAGATTCAGGTTTTTCCCAGATGTGCCAACATGACTTCTTTAATAAATTCTTATTTGGATGAACTTTGTTTCTGAGTGCTGAATGCACAAGGGGGGTTTCATTAGAATGCTAAGAGTAACCTGAATCTCTAACAAAGTTTCAAGCAGCTCCTCAAAATCGGGGGCTGTCCGGGGTCCTGAGCCCCAATCGTCAACCCATTCTTTGAATGATGTGAAGACTCAGGGAAGATGGAGGAGAAATTATTACTCGAAGAGGAAGCTGGGGGAGCTACCGAGGGACCTCTCAAGGAACCTCTTCCTCCCCTCTCAGAAGAATTAACCCAAGAAATGGAAGCGGCCGAAGCAGAGTGGCGGCAAGGTGCTCGACCTAGGGATTCAGGCTACCAAACTGGGACTCTGGGGAGCCCGGGAATGGAGAGGAAGCAGCATGAGTGCGGAGTCCAAGGTCCAGTATGGAGCAAAGCCAGACCCCTGGTGTCTGACAGTCCTGGAGAACGGAACCTGTTGCCTCCCTCCTGAAGTCTGTCATTAACGGGGCTGCCAGAAAGGTTTGAGAGCCTGGCGTGGGGAGTCACGTCCCATGGAATTTGGCAGCCCAATGGAGATGGGTCCTGAACCAGCCGAAGTTCTCTTTCCCAGTTTCGGTGGCTGCTGGAGAAGCCCCAGCAATGGGGCTTTACTATATAGCCCCAGAAGGTGAGATGCCTAGCTCAGTGGATGACCTGGGGCTTGCCGAATATCACAGGTGGGCTCCTGTGATCGAAGTGCCCCAGAGACTGGCCACCCCCCCTTGACCACCAGTGTTCATATTACTCCCGGTGGAAGCTATCCTGCTCAGATGGGCTTATTATCCCAGTCAGTGATGCGTGCAGTGCCAGTGGATGCCACCCCCAGGGTTCCTGCAGGTTCCAGTCTAGCCACAAGAAGTGGCCCCAGCACTTGCCATGTCACAGCCTGTGGGTCCTATGCCAACCCAAGTGGGCCAACAGGGACAGTCATTCATCCCACTTGGTCCGTATGCGAGTGAGAAGCTGCCCTGATTTAGAGCAAATTTCAATGGCACCCCTGCAAAATTAGCCTATTTCCTCCACCATGTCTGGGCACACATCAATCAATTTTGGCCGCTGTACCAGACAGATCACGACCTGGTGTCTGCCATTGCTGAGGGGATGAATAAAGGGGATGCTTTGGAATGGATAGCCCAGCTACATGATGAAGGAGCTGTAGAGCTGGATGATGCGGATGCATTTGTCCAATTGCTTCAGGCCAGGTTCGAAGACCTAGATCGCAAAGAGGAGAATGAAGCCCTTCTGAAGACAATGAAGCAAGGCTATCGCCCCCTAAAAGACTTTGTCTGGGAGTTCCGAAAAGTTATTGGGAACCTAAGAAATTGGCCCGAGGGGATCCTGCTTCACTATTTTAAAGAGGCAATCGACCCGGTGGTTCAGAGAGCATGTGGTATTCGAGGGGTACTGGAAAGGTACCCCTCACGTACTTTTAGATTGGTATAAGGTGTCAATATTCTTGGATCGGGAGGTAAATCCCCCAGGAAAGACCCCACCGGAGAAGCAAGTGAGGAAGCCCTGGGGCAGAAAGTCTCCGATTAAGCCCATTAATATACCAACCAACACTCTGAAGCAGTTGCCCCCCCCTCAAGTGCTACCATTGCAGTCAGAAGGGCCACCACTCCAGCATCCAGATCCTGAGAGGCCTTTTGTGATCCAAGCCGATGCCAGTGATGTGGGCTTTGCTTTCCTGGAGGTATTTTTTGGATGGGGCTACGGAGCCTTTCAAGCTTTGGACTGATCATAAAAACCTGGAAGCTCTGAAAACTCCAAGGAAACTTTCCCCCAAGCAAGTTCATGGGCTCAATATTTCAAGCACTTTAATTTTGAGCTCAAGTATATCCCAGGCGGGAAGAACATGTTTGCAGATGCCTTATCGAGGAAGCCTCAGTTTGACAGTCAGCGAGAGGAAATTGTCTATCCGATAATTTTGCAAAAGGAGATTACAGCACAAGCGGTAACTAGAGCTCAGAGAGGGAGGAGAACAGATGGTCCCGGGGAGAAATTGTCAGCAGATCTTAAAGCGGCGCTTTTAAATGACCCATGGTTCCTGGATAATCGGAGAGATTTGACAATGAGAGACAATTTGGCTTGGAAAGGTTCCAAGTTGTATGTTCCTGCAAATTTGAGGCTTTTGATATTGAGCCAGAGCCATGATTCTCTGGGGGGTCATTTTGGGTTTTTGAAAACTCTGCACTTGGCTAGGAGGCAATTTTGATGGCCAAAGATGAAAGTTGATATTGAAGATTATGTGAAGAATTGTTCCATATGTGGTACCAGAACACACTGGCCAGGGAAGCCACCTGGATTGTTACAACAAGTGGCTGAACCCTCTAGACCCTGGGAAGAGATTGCTATGGACTTCATTGTTGAACTTCCGGATAGCGGAGGCAATACAGTGATATGGACAGTAATTGACTTATTTTTAAAGCAAACTCATTTTGTTGCTTGTGCTGGGCTGCCTTCAGCCAAGAAATTGGCAAAGATGTTTGTGAAACAGGTCTATAGGCTTCATGGCATGCCAAAGAGTATAATCTCAGAAAGGGGGGTTCAATTCACAGCCAAATTTTGGAGGGAATTCTTAAGGGTAATTGGATCTTCCCAGGTTTCCATCTGGCTATTAATGGGGTTGTGGAACATCGAAATGCCATGGTGGAACAATGCATCAGATGTTATGTAATTTATCAGCATGAAAATTGGGCTGAATTGCTACCATTTGCAGAGGTTGCATATAATAATGTGATGCATAGTAGTACTGGGTTAACTCCGTTTCAGATCACAAGGAGATCACAATTTGTTCCTATGCCAAAGTTGCCAGTAGAACAACCTACTTCCATGTCATTGAATGAATGGATGGAAACATTAAGGAAAGGGTAAGAGAATACAAAGAAAGCAGAGGCTGCAGAGAAATATAAGAGACAAGCTGATAAGCATCAATCTCTCCAGCCTCCATTCAAAATGGGAGACAAAGTGTATTTGTCAACCAAGTATTTAAAACTGAAGATACCTAGTAAAAAACTGGGTCCTAAGTTTTTAGGATCTTTTCCTATTATGAAGATAATAAACCCGGTAATGATTCAACTTAGTCTTCCTATTATTTTGGGGAAAGTCCATCCTGTTTTCCATAGTAGTTTGTTGAAACTGGCTAGCAGATCAAGGTTGAGACCTCCTACTGCCGCCCCTCCAAAACCAATGGTAATTCAAGGAGAGACACATTATGAAGTGAAGAAAATATTGGATTGTAGGATGTTTAGACATAAATTGCAATACTTAGTGCATTGGAAAGGGTACTTGGGCAAAAGTTGGGATTTTAAAGCTGACAGATAGGTAAAGGAATTCCATGAAAAATTTCCTGATAAGCCAAAGGGTCCCCTTGGGGGTGGGGTAAGAGGTGGTTAATTGTTGAATGCTTAACCCCCTGTGTTTGATTTATTCCAGGATGACATTTTTTTCCAGAAGGGGGAAAACCTGTCAGCTTGGGAACCATATTTGTAGAAGGCCTCTGTGGCTGCCACAATTAGTGCCTGGGAAAATGGGAGGGGTGATATTCACACTGAGCTGGAGAAAGTAGATAGACACAACAACATTCTTCCCCAGAGAGTCAACCTGTACCTGGAGAAGGAGTGGCTGAAGGGAAGACTTCGATAGGGGTGGAGTTGGATTGGCCCACATGATCATGGATGGAGGCAGGAGGGTGGGTCTTTGAATTTCTCTTGGGAAAGGAAAATCCTGAAACTTTCAGATTCAGGTTTTTCCCAGATGTGCCAACATGACTTCTTTAATACATTCTTACTTGGATGAACTTCGTTTCTGAGTGCTGAATGCACAAGGGGGGTTTCGTTGGAATGCTAACACCCAGTGCTAGATTCTGTGCAGAAATTCCTAGCAAACAACAGCATTCCCAAGGTTTTTCATCGAAACCGAATATCATGAGGTCATGGAGTAGGAGATTGCAAGACCTGATGGGTAACACACGATTCTGGGTTAGGGATCAAGAGTCTGGGACTTTCATAATGAGGAAAGTTTTGAAGCTATGTGAAGAGCCTCCCTCCTTCTCCTTTATTCTGTAAATGAGGATATATAAAAAATACAAGCAGGTTAGCTCAGATTGAATTCTAAACTTTTAGACTTGTCTTAATATGAAGGAGAAATCAAAATATGTCATTAAACTCCTTGAAATAACAACAGACTTTCCAAAGTCACTATATTGATAGATTAACTTCCTTGTTGGTTCTTGGAATTATTCAATTATGGTCATCAACACATGTCCAGAATGCCGGTATTTACTTTAATAAGTTTTCCATAGCATCAAATCAGAAACGTTATTAAATTTATAGAAACACATGAAAATAAATAAAGCATTCAGCCATTTTCATATTCAAGGAAAGTTGCTGAAAGATTATCATTTTGCCAGGTAATGGTAAACTTATCATAGCATATCTCTATCATTAAGTAGAAAAAATTTGGCATGGTATAAGCAACTTCATTTCCATCAGCTGTAAGATAGCTTACTTTTTTTTCTGTGTGAGGAGCAAGAATTTTTAAAAATAGCTGCAGTAGCTACTGTCTTAAATTGGAGCAAAAGGCATAGTCTAGAAAAATATATCCATGGATTCAATCACTCCTGATTCACAAGGACATTATATCTGCAATTTGTGGATTCTGCCTTCCAGGGTAGCTGAAGGGAAAAAAATAAAATGAGTCCTGGAAAAGTTCCATCTAAAATTAGAATAAGTAAAAGAATACAATTCTGCAAGTGCAGGTCTCTATATTTCTCTCTGTATATGGAAGGTCTTTGTAATGTATCTCAACTTATTCTCTATGTCCAATCAATTGCCTAATTGTTTTCTTGGCTTTATCCAAACTCCCGATTAACAAAAACCCAGAACACTATCTGTATTTAGCTTACCTTGTGACTCTATCAACAAGATATGAAAGTACTCATACAATATCTTTTTGGTTTTAGCTTTAAAAATCACAGTTTCCTTTGCAGTTCTCCATTTGTGTGTGCTTCTTGCTTGTTTTTTTATTATATTCTTTCTTACTGAAATCTGTAATGTGATATAGCCAATGTCACCTATCGATTTTTACTTACACAATTATACATTACCTATTATGTGGTTTTTAAAATATTCTTAGCTAAAATTTTTGTGGCACAATAATTCTTTCTAGACCATCCCTAAAAAAAATACCAAGTTATCTACTGCATATCTAACTGAATGAGAGAGATGCAGGTTCTATAGGATTTCAAATTTGATTAATGTATTCTTTGTGGGGTAGCTTTTAAAGACAGAATGGGCCAGCAGGCATCAGCATGAGTGGTAAATGATACTACTCATAGGTACCTCATAAACTATACACTGAAAAGTTTTTACTATTTGACAGATTCTGAAGCTTGATTCAGTTCAAGATACTCGTGATAACTAAATAATGGCTTGCATGGTTTAGATCCAGATATCTTTTCCAGCACTTCTAATTAATAATTGAATTTCCTTAGAAATAATACTATTTAGCTCAGAAATCTTTACTATCTGACAAATGATACACAGAATAAGTAACTATCTTTGTTACTGAAGGTGTCAGACCTGCCCCAGTCTAATCTCCTATGAAAGTAAAACTCTTGACTCCATTTGGTTGAAGTGAAAAGGCACTTTTACTAAGAGATGCTGATTGCAGTAGAGTCAAGCAGAATCTACAATTCCCATGCAGAGGTACAGAACTAAACCCCCAGTTTCCCCTAGCCTAGACCTTATCCCATGGTCCATCCATCTGTAGCCAATCTGGCACTGCCATGATGTTTTGAGAAACGTTGAGGTTTTTGGGCTGGTGAAATTCCACTCTCAATGTAAACGGCCTTGAAGATGCCAGCACAAACCGGATTCCAAAATGCTCTTTTCCTCCTCAATTGTCAATCCCCCCATCTAATTTCCCATCATAAAGTTATACAGCTTTATTGCCCATTTGTTCCTCCCTTCCTTCTCCAATAGACGGCAGAATGTGAGCAAGGCGCCAAGCCAAAGGTGGTGTATCTACAGAAGGATATTAAAAATAACAGAAGCTAACATTCCAGCAAATATTTAACATCATAAATATTATTTTTACATACTATAAGAAAGTCTGCTTGAGAAATTTTCTGAGTCTCTAAAAACTGTCTTTTGATAATTTTATTTTTAAATAAAGACTTCATTTCAGTATTGTTAACTTATACAGAGTTACTTGGGACAGAGACATTCTGAATTCATTTTGACTTTATTCTGAATACTTTTTATAGAATAGACTGTTCCATTATCATATAAAACAGTAAATGCATATGAAGCATAGTTTAAAAGTAACAGCTTTTAAACTAAGCTAAACATTTATTTTAATGTTTTAGGGAATAATCCATTTTCCCTCAGCCTTATTTATTTATTGTTGCAAAATCTTTACAAAATTTTTGCAATTACTTTCCTTCTTATGTAAATAAGTCATGGTCAGCAGTTCCAAAGATGATATCAAAATAATTATACTTTAGTAAACTGGGCTTGTTAACATGACACAATATGGCACAGCTGTCTCTGATAACTTTTAAGTCATATACAAATCTTATAATCGAGAAAATAAAATAAACAAACAAAATTAAGAGAATTCCACATAAGCAAAATCCTTGGCATCATTAAAGTTTTAATTTTAACTACTTCCACAAATTAAATAGCATCAAATTGAAAAAAACATTGACCTAATGGACCTTAATTCTGATAAAAATCACTAGATGACATTTTAGCTTAGGGGAACATTTGAAGATATCAGGGAACAATTAAAATCAAAGTGCTTAACATACAGAAATGTGACTTATTATCTTTCAACAAGTCTACAAATGCTAACTTGACCCTTGAGAATTTATCCTTCTCTATCATAGTTTTCCTATCTTTTCATCTTTTGACAATAACACATTGACTTTCATGGTATTTAAAGAAAAATACTACATTTTAGGCAATTTTAGAGAGTGGCATTTAAAAACCTGATCAGTACTGATACGTTTACAGTGTATTATTTTGAATATAATACTTAAATTACCTTAGTACTTTTCTCTCTCTATGTTTTATTAGTAATAAAGAAAGGATGATGTCTGAACTAATGCTTAAATTATAGCATACAGCTTCTTTGAGATAAGGAAAATTGGTTAGTTTGGTGCAAATTACAAGTTAAATGAGAAAGAACAAGGATTAGGTGTTGAGACAGAATAAAAGAGACAGTAAGTCTAAATTCAGAAGCCAAAAGAAACCTTCTTTAAAGACCTGAAAAAGGGAGTACATGAGACACCAGGGCTAAGTTATTTACACACACACACACACACTTTTCATCCCTATGAATGGTTATGTGTCTTCCTCAATTTTAGGTTCTCTACTATCAGAATGGGACGTTTAGGCACCAACCACTGGCCCTCCCTTGACCATTCTCCATGGTCAATAGGCCCCTGATCCTCTGCCCCTGGCCCTGAGTTGTGAGCCAAGCCATCTCTACAAAACCCCCTAGAAGTGGCTGTCTCTACCTTCCTGGTCGCCCCCCCCCCAGCACAGTCTCATCTGTCCATCCTCTCTTACACCTTCTTTTTATAACTCAGGTCCCATTTCCCTCTGTCAAAACCACAGCTCGGGAGCCACCCAATTAGTTGGAAAGTACAGCCCTTTTTTAAAAAAAAAACTTGCGGAGCAAATGCGGCACTTAAAAAAAATATATTTAGCATGCTGTCCATCCCACAGCCCCAGCAATTGTCCTGCTCATTGCCAATCTCATGCTGCCCTTGCAGCACCATTGCTTCTGCCTGCCACCCAGTTGGTTGGTGGCTATTTGTCCCATGCAGCAAAATGCCCATGTGAAACGGTGTCTGGGTGAATGGGCAAGGACAAAGGGTGAGGGGCAGAGGGCCAGGGGCCCATTGGCCTTGGAGAATAGCTGGGGAGGAGTGCCAGCGGAGGAAGAAAGTTGGCTGTGAATTGGCTGAGGACAAAGAGGGTGCAGCCAAAAGTCAATCCCTTAACATCCTAGACCCTGTACCAGATGCCTGAATATCTAAAGTTTGTGTACAGTTATTTTAGTTATTCCTAACACTGAGCTCTTCCTGACAGAGAGTTCTATTTTATTCCTTGAATCTGCTGGAGCCACTCTCTCAACTTACGAGTTACAGCCCAAGTGCTCATATCACCACCACTTTGCCCTTTTCTTTCCACATCCTTCTTCATGCCCTGGTATTTCTCCAGCTTTTTATACTCCTTCTGGACATTGCTGTCAGTTGGCACTACTAGTTATCAGCACTGCTGTCTTTTAGTCCTTTAAGAATTAGAGATTAAGAAAAGTTTAAGAATTAGAAGGACTGTACCTTTAAAAATAGAAAGGCAAAATTGTGTTAATTTCAGCCTCTGAATGACTGAAACATTTTACTAAAACATGTTGAATTCTAGAACATCCCAAAAGTCCTGGGATAGTTTCAAAGAGTGGTATAAACTAATCAGCTGCTACTTTAGATAATCATGAGTATAGTGTTTTCTTTTATGACAAATAAATGATAATTGCTCGTTTATGCAAGCTATCTTTTAATCCTCTAATGAATTATGTGAGAAAAGATTTGAAAATCAGTGGAGTTAATAAGCCTTAATGAGGCTATTTTGTTAAGAAAATGTTATTTGATAGCCCATCTGACCATTTATATATTGTCATATGTCCTTTTAGCTATTGAGTTCAAAGCCCTCTGCAAAATAAAAAAGTAATTTTCAAAATTATAGAATATGAAGAAATAATGACAACACATGGATACTTGTCAGAAAAGGGTAAGCATAAGAGTGGCAGATAAATGACTTTTTTAATGACTTTATGGTAACTTTACATTTCACTAGATTTTTGAATAAAACAATAGCAAAAACATTAAGCTTTAATCAGCAAGTCTGCTCCAAATACCATTAGGTAATGTAGCTGAAAAACAGACTCCCAGCTCTATGCACATAAACCTTTAATTCGCCTTTAACTTTCCAGAGATTTCCATAATATTCTAGTAAAATCCTGCCAATCAGGAAAGAAGGCTACAAAGTTCTATAATGAATCATTTTTTTCAATGGCAGTGATTTTCTCACAGCTATAATTAATAGGCTGGACAAGCAGATTAATTGGTTATGGATTCAGAGGGGGAAAACTGCAATATTCACTATAGAATTATTTAAATGCCAATAAAATTAAATTAAAAAATAGATTAGTGCATGTCCTCCATTATCAGTCAGTCTTAAGGCTATAAAGCAGTTATATTTTGTTCTACAAAAAATAGGAATACAAACTCTAAGAATTTAAAAAAATGTTATGCAAGTGGACCTTAGTTAATGATCACTTTTTCAGTGACTATTGAATTTGCGATAATGCTGAACAAGTGGTACTTATGATTGGTCCTCAAAGTTCCAACTGTCACAACATGCTGAGATCATGTGATCAGGATTTGCAACCTTTTCTGCTGGCTTCACAAAAGCAAAATGAATGGGAAAGCTGGCAGGAAGTCATAAGTTGTGGTCATGTGATCGCTTAATGATCCACAGTGATTTGCTTATTCAGAAAAACCAGGAATTTCCTCATTGCTCATTAGACTTTCCCTTTTGTGAATATTTTATTCAAGTTACAATACAGGATTTTCTCACTGAGAAGTACTAGTAGAACTTTTATCGGGTGGAGTCAGGGCAACTGAATGGAGCTGAGTCTTTGCCATTCCTGACACCTAAACTGGCTGGATGCCTTTCCTGAAACCTAAACAGAGATCATAGCAGGTATTTTCTCCTAGCACTCTGATAGAGAAACATCTGTTGCTACTTAGGATTGAACTCTCAACCTTCATCTTCACCTCTGGGCCACAGGAGCACTCTTGAGTTATTTCAAATAAATAATTTTTGGGGATAAATCTCTCAATTAGACTAGGAATTATATCTCTCAAAACAATGCAATAAAAGAAATTGAGTAACTCAAGAATGAGTACCATAAACAAATACCATATATTAGATTGATTGTCATCTGTAAAAATAAAGGAATTATTTTTCCATTTTAAGTATTTTCAATGCAGCAGGTTGTCCTCTTCGGGATCTTTCATATCTTCAGTACTAAGCTGCCTTTCTGATTTGCTGAACTTCTAAATTGTGATAAAAAAAAACTAGTGTCTGTTCAAGTTGCTTATTGCTCCCAAGTTAACTATTATACATCCTTGGTTCTACCTATTTTTAACTAAGCTATTTGGGGGAAAACTGCCATTACATATTGAATTTAGCATATTGCGAGGTTTTGGATTAATCTATTAAGAAAATTTGCTTCTAACAATCTTAAGCTTTAGTCACTTCAAATAATGTTGTAGAACTTGGTTTCTTTTCATTTCTTCTTTTTTCCTTCTCAGAAGATATTTCAAAGCTTTAACAGGTTTCTTTTGTAAGTGCAATATAGGAAAAATGTTCAAGTCATTTTTTATTTTTTTTAATTGAAAAAGTTTTATACATATTTTCATTTTTAACCCCAACCCCCTTCCTCCCCTCCGGTAC